>PISX010005539.1:0-106535 GCA_004024625.1 Mellivora capensis | reverse complement strand
CTAAGTTATATACCCTGTTTTTAACTGAATGTGTTAGTGCTAAAGTCTTGGATTTAAGTTACTGAGAAAAATGAATACAGGTAACTCGTGGTAATGAAGGTATATTATAAAATAAGACATAATCCAAAACACCAAGTTTAGGTCTGAATTGGGCCATAAGATGATACTAAATCTAATTTTTACTTTTTCTTAGCTAAGATTCTACTTAAAAATGACTTGAGTTATTGACTAGAAGTATCCAGAAACATGCTTTGAGGAATAGCTACTATTCAACTCTGGTTAACAGGGGTGACCAATTGAGTTTTTTTTTTTTTTTAAGATTTTATTTATTTATTTGTCAGAGTGAGCACAGGCAGACAGAGCGGCAGGCAGAGGCAGATGGAGAAGCAGGCTCCCGCTGAGCAAGAAGCCCAATGTGGAACTTGATCCCAGGACGCTGGGATCATGACCTGAGCCGAAGGCAGCGGCTTAACCAACTGAGCCACCCAGGCGTCCCACCAATTGAGTTTCTTATGTTTTTAGCAAAAACTTAAAAAGAAACTCTGATTTGTAAGTGTAAGCCTTTTTTTTAAATTCTGAGGGAAAAAAACTAATTCAGAGTTTGGTAACTAGAATCAATAGATTCCAACTTTCCTTTTTAAAGATTTTTTTTAAATTTATTTATTTGACAGAGAGAGATCACAAGTAGGCAGAGAGGCAGGCAGAGAGAGAGAGAAGCAGGCTCCCCACTGAGCAGAGAGCCCGATGCGGGGCTCGATCCCAGGACCCTGAGATCATGACCCGAGCCAAAGGCAGAGGCTTTAACCCACTGAGCCACCCAGGCGCCGCCAAACTTTCCTTTTTAAACAGTTACGTTATTTCCAGTTTCTTATGAAATTATTGTTATGAAATATAATTATTTTCTTTCCTAAAACAGGCTACTATAGGGGTGCCTTGGTGACTGTTAGTTAAGCATCTGCCTTTGGCACCTGTTGTGGTCCCTGAAGGTCCAGGGATTGAGCCTAGCATGGAGCTCCTCACTCAGCAGGAAGCCTACTTCTCCCTTTCCTTCTAGCACTCCCCTTGCTTGTGCTCTCCTGCTCTCTGTCAAAAAAATAAAATAAAATAAAATAAAATATGCTACTATATAACAGTCCTTTGTAGGAATGTCTGTAAACTCCTTAATTGTTCAGATTCTGGTCCTGCCTCAGCATTTAGTTAGCTATATGTGTTTTGAAAAGAATTATGATACCTTTAGGGTAGGATTGCCAGATAAAATACAGGATGCCAGTTAAATTTGATTTTCAGCTAAACAATGAATAACTATTTTGCATAATTAAATATTTCATGGGACATACTTAGGCCAAAAATTATTCACTGTTACCTGAAATTCAAATTTAACTTGGCATCCTGATTTGTTTTTGTTTTTGTTTTTTTGGGGGGGAACATAAACCAATTTTATTGTCCATCCTTATGTTATACAAACATCTAGGAATAACAGATTTGTAGAGAAGAAATAAATGAGGAGTAAATAAAAGGACAATGCAAATTGTTTAAGCTTGGATTATTTTCCAGGATGTTAGGCTGAAAACCATCTCAAAGCATGGGTGTGACTAGCTTCAGAGTAGGATGGTTCCCTGGGCAAGGCCTGCCATGAATCTAAGATGTTCAATGTCTTTGTCTGCTCTACTGACTCTTGACAAGACTTTTGAGATCTATGAGAAAAGTAATGTGTTCCTGGTGCTCCAGGGCTGTGCAGAGGTCCACTAATTCAACTACAAAAGTATTATCCGCCCCTCGGTCTGCCAAGAAATCCACCAGGTGGTCATATAAGGTCCAGGTCATGGAACTGGTATTCAATGTCCTTTCACGAAGACTTGCCAATGGGCTGAAAGCTCATTTCCCCGATGGAGAAAATGGCGCTCTTGTCCTCCTCTTTTTGCCCAGCCTCATCTTCTGGGCTCTTCCTCCCCATTAAGTGTTGGCAGGATGCTATTACGAATGTTGAAAGTGGCAGTGATCTTTTCTCTAGGAACTTTCCTCAATAGTTTGGCTTCTGTTCCATTCACTTCCAGCTACCAACCTCCAGACATCTTGGGAAGGGGCTTAATGCTCTGTATCTTCTTTTCCTCTTTAATTTCATCATTCAGGGATTCAACGGAAGTTATCCTCCTGGGTTGCGCAGAGCGTCGCAGCTGCACCAGGCCCATGTGTACACGGAGTAGTCCAAAGGTCTGCACACATGGTAGGGGTGGCGGGATGCATCTGGCGCCAAGTCCAGCCTCAAGTCCAAACCCAGCCTGCGGGGCACGGGGCACCACAGAGGCAGCATCTCACCAGGGAACAAGTGCAGGCATGAAGCACAACCCAGGCTGAAGATCCCAACCCCCTTCCCTGGGGAAGTTGTGCCCCTGGGCATCCTGTATTTTTATTTACTAAATCTGACAACCCTATTTTTTAAAAGATTTTATTTATTTATTTGGGAGTGAGAGATAGTGAGAGAGAGAGCACGAGTGGGTTGGGAAGGGCATAGGGAGAGGGAAAAGCAGGCTTCCCACTGAGCAGGGGGTCAATATGGACTTGATCCCTGGGATCATCACCTGAGCCAAAGGCAGGCGGTTAATGACAACTGAGCCACCCAGGCCCACTGACAATTCTATTTACAAGTCTCTGTTTTCCAATAAATGTAAGAGATGGTTCTTTCTCAGATTTAACATTTTATAATCCCCGTCTGTGACAGACTTTTTTATACGTATAATTATTTGTTACTTATTCGTAATTCAAATCTTCCAACTCTATAGAATATTCTACCAATTTATTACTGTCTTGTTGATGAAGAAACTAAAAGTTATGAAATTATTTTCCAAACTTTCCTTCAGATATGGGGATTATGAATTCCCACTAATAAACTGTAACTGTAAAGTGACTAGCCTCACTGGATTGCCTTGATGTTCAAGTTTAAAGACATGCTAATACTGAAATAACTAGGTATATTTATTGGTTTTTTTGTTAGACTTCTACAGCCAATGTCATTTGAAGCACAGAACTCATAAATGGAAGGACAGTATTCTGAAACTACCGTCAGTCAGTATGTTCTACCAACTCACTTTTTAAAATTCCTCAATTTCCTCTAACATCATAAAAAAAAAGAAAAGGTGAGATATTTCAGAACGCATTGGAAGGAAGCTCTTGGGTGTTGAAATAGTGCTAGCACTACCTCAGCTTGTTGTATAGCACTGACAGGTAGCACAACATTTATAACATGCACAAGAATCATGCCTGGGGCTATGAGGCAATTCTTAATCCAAACCAAAATATATAGAAAGTAGTCTCATATTTGCCTGACGTAAAACTGTGTTTTAGTAACATTCCACACAAAGGTCACTGATTGTCATAAATAGTTCCCATGCAGGGACGCCTGGGTGGCTCAGTTGGTTAAGCGGCTGCCTTCGGCTCAGGTCATGATCCCAGCGTCCTGGGATCGAGTCCCACATCGGGCTCCTTGCTCAGCGGGGAGCCTGCTTCTCCCTCTGCCTCTGCCTGCCACTCTGTCTGCCTGTGCTCGCTCACTCTCTCTCCCTCTCTGACAAATAAATAAATTTTAAAAAAATTTAAAAAAAAAGTTCCCATGCAGTTAGGAAATTCAGAGGTTAAAAACAATATGGTTGTATATCATTCCTTTCACACCCTCAGAAAGAACATCTTTTTTTTTTAAATTTTATTTATTCATTTGACAGACAGAGATCACAGTAGGCAGCCACCCAGGTGCCCCACCCCTGAATACATTTTAAATTCAGACTTAGACTTGTATGGTCAAAGCTGCTTGAGTACCCTCAATGTTCTGGACATTCTGTTCAGTCTGTTAATGAATAGGTATTATTCGGATGCCTGGGTGGCTCAGTGGGTTAAAGCCTCTGCCTTTGGCTCAGGTCATGATCCCAGGGTCCTGGGATTGAGCCCCGCATTGGGCTTTCTGCTCAGTGGGGAGCCTGCTTCCCCCCCTCTCTTTGCCTGGCTCTCTGCCTACTTGTGATCTCTGTCAAATAAATAAATAAAATCTTTAAAAGAAAAATGAATAGGTATTATTTTCCCCATTTACATATAAAAAAGACTCAAAGTTGATACACTCACATATATACAGTTTATAATTCCACCCTTTTCTGCTTTCCTATCCCATTTTCCCACGTCTACCGCATTCACCAGGGCAAAATAGTTAAAATAGCCAGTAATTAAAGATCAAAATTGGGAAAAAAAACCCTATACCTAATATGTGCTAGATATATTAACTTCTATTACTTTACCTGGAGTTTTAGTAGTGTACTCTTTCCATCATACTATCCATATTCCAAATATATAGTTTGTGAGTTATTTTTCTTGACTGGCTGCCTTTGATATTCTCAGGTGAATTTTTTTTTCTTGTCAGTAGAGGGAAATATACAGTGTAATTGACTTAGGTCAAGGGTGGCTCACTCCAGAATGCATCTGAATTTCTGATCATCTTTAAGTTTCTGTGTTTTGCTTTTCTGACCCTCATATTTCTTGGATGAAACTGGAAACATCCACAGTCTCAAAGTCTCCCCAAGCTAAAACAGATCCTTTGGGACAAGGAGGTTTAGGTAGCCAGTATGTTTTTTGTTTTTGTTTTTTTTTTAAGATTTTATTTATTTATTTGACACAGTGAGTGAGAGAGCACAAGCAGGGGGAGCAGTAGAAGGAGAGGGAGAAGCTACTCTCCTCCTTCTACTGCTCCCCCTGCTTGTGCTCTCTCTGCTTGGCAGGGAGCCAGATTCGGGGCTCTGGATCCCAGAATCCTGGGGTCATGACCTGAGCCAAAGGCAGACACTTGACCAACTGAGCCACCCAGGTGCCCCTAGTCAGTACTTTTGACCTAGAATTCAGAGATGGGAAATGATATTCAGCATGATATTTATATAATAATATTAATTTTCTATGGACTAACCTCTTATCCTTGCAGCAAGGTAATTGTAATGTTACTAAAAAAAATACAACCAGAAAAAAATAACTTTTGCTTCTTATTTTGCTATTTCCCTAGTTTTGAGTCCTCAGGTAAGTCATTTGTTTCAATTTATAGAACTGTAATATAGGAATATGAATGTTGATCACTGCAAACTCTCAAAGGACTCAAACTATACTCAGTGAATGAAAGTACTTTGCAAGGTGTTATAATGTGAAGTTTTGTTATTAATAGTCTTTATACATAAATTCAATAGCTTTTAATGCAATGAGCTTGATTACTCAACACAGATGGAGGGAAAAAGAACTGAACTCATGGGGAACCTGGGTGGCTCAGTGGGTTAAGCCTCTGCCTTTGTCTCAGGTCATGATTTCAGGGTCCTGGGATTGAGCCCCACGTCGGACTTTCTGCTCAGTGGGGAGCCTGCTTCCTCCCTCTCTGCCTACTTGTGATCTGTCATAAATAAATTTTTAAAAAGAACTGAAACTCATTATAGAGATAAGGAGATTGAAGATTCAATAGTTTAATGACTTGACCGACGTTATCACAAGCCCAAAAAGGCAGACTCTCCCAACGTGAAGCAGGAACATTCCGCTTTACAGACTAGGCCTTAACCAAGACATAGGTGGCTCCCATTCTTTAAGAAAAGGGTTTCTGTCACCCTTATCAGATGCTTATATCGCCTTCACTGAATGCTTATTCCTTCCCAGGAACAGTAACTCTCCTAATGTTACCCAGATAGTGAGTAGCCAAGACAGGGATGTGAACCCAAATCTGTCTGGCTCCAAAATCTGAGCTCTTAACTGCTGTGGTACTTAGTTAACCACACACATGCTCAGCCTCCCAAGAGAAAAAGCAGTTGGTGGATGAGGAGCCCTGGCATAATGCAATATGCTGAGACTTGTTACATTTTATGTTTGGAAAGCCAGAGTCAGTGGCTGCCTCAGGCAAAGTTGTACATTTTGAGATATAAGGACACTGGCAAGTAGTTAAGGGCTTACAAATCTCCTTAAGGGAGAAAAGTAGTGCCCATCTACAGTTACAATTCAATAGGCAATATTAAGATATAATTTAAGTTCAACTTTTTGGTCATTAGCCTGTTTTTGTTTTGTTTTTTTTTTTTAAGAGAGAAAACATCCATATGAGAATGGTGTTTAAATTGTAAATCACAAGGTTAATTTTAACAAAGCTGATACTTTTTTTGACATTTTAATTTTTTTTCCATTTAAAATATTTAAATTCAATTAATTTTCCTCTCTTTCCCTATGATCCTGTTTTAAATTCCACATATGAGTGAGATCATATGATAATTGTCTTTCAAACAGTGCTGATACTTCAATGAAATAAAAGGGTCCACTCTTTTCCAATGAGTTAGACAATTACTGCCAACCAATAACAGATTTATAGAATCTAGGAACAGAAATTCATTGTGACAAAAAGACATCTTAAAGAGGGAGTAAGAAAATGGATTTTATTTATTTTTTATTTTTTATTTTTTAAGGATTTTTATTTATTTATTTGTCAGAGAGAGAGAGAGCTCGAGCACAGGCAGACAGAGAGGCAGGCAGAGGCAGAGGGAGGAGCAGGCTCCCTGCCGAGCAAGGAGCCGATGTGGGACTCGATCCCAGGACGCTGGGATCATGACCTGAGCCGAAGGCAGCTGCTTAACCAACTGAGTCACCCAGGCGTCCCAAGAAAATGGATTTTAGACAATTTGGTGTTGATATATCAGAATCTGTAGCTTGGAATTTTGATGGGCACTGAAAACTCAGCCCTCCTGCATGCCTATAGTACTTAATATTTTACATGTCTGCATGCCCATGCATGTTTCCAGAGGCCTCACCTCTATCCTGGAATGTATGCATGTTAATAAGAGTCTTTGCTTAGAAATGTATGTGATAATATAGAAATACAGTGCCATTTATAAGAGCCATTGCATACTAAACTCAGACATTTCTTCTTTTGATAATTAGGGTTGAAAAAAATGTTTAATTTTATCAATTGGAAGAGAGGTAGGAATCCTTCAAATGACTAATGACCATTTTTCTTTAGATTTTCACTAGATTGAGTCTCACAAAAATATTATTGATAAACCCAGTGGTCTATCAGCCCCTCCAGGGCAGAGGCAGTATCTTTGCCATCTTTGTTTCTCAAACTCAGTGTTAGGTATTATAGATATTCAATAAATGCTCCCTTTATTCAAAATTTAATTCATAAATATATAATCTACTTGGAAATTCTATGCAAAGAAAATATACAGGGATTTTCTAAGTTTTGGAATATAAAATATAAGTTAAAAGTTCATTGAAATGGACAAGAAATATTTATTTTGGTACTTCAATTTCTTTTAAATTTTTATTATTTTTTTATTTTGGTACTTTTAATCTCTAGAATGCTTGCATAGAAATGACCCCCAAAAGATAAATGGGGGGCGCCTGGGTGGCTCAGTAGGTTAAGCCTCTACCTTCGGCTCAGGTCATTATCTCAGGGTCCTGGGATCAAGCCCCAAATCAGGCTCTCTGCTCAGCAGGGAGCCTGCTTCCCCCGCCCCCACCGCCTCCTCTCTGCCTACTTGTGATTTCTCTCTCTGTCAAATAAATAAAATCTTAAAAAAAAAGATAAATGGTATAATGTGATAATAAAATTGTAATTCCAAACATAAGGTCATGAAAAGCACAATTTACATTTTATTCTATAAATACTATTGTTCCTATTTTCTTCAAACTGATACAAGTAAATGTTAAACTTCATAGAAGAAAAGTGGATTTACTGATATTTTAGAAATATTATAACCAAATATGACTTCTTCTAGTAGTATTTATTTATTTATTTATTATTTTTTTAAGATTCTTTTTTTTTTTTAAGATTTTATTTATTCATTTGACAGACGGAGATCACAAGTAGGCAGAGAAATAGGCAGAGAGAGAGGAGGAAGCAGGCTCCCTGCTGAGCAGAGAGCCCTATGCAGGGCTTGATCCCAGGACCCTGAGATCATGACCTGAGCCGAAGGCAGAGGCTTTAACCCACTGAGCCACCCAGGTGCCCCTTCTAGTAGTATTTTAAAAACTATAAAAAATATAACATCCTCCACACTCAAGTACCCTCATACATGTGATCTATAAAAATTAAAGAGGAAATATGTATTAAACACTTAAAAATATAATCATTATATTACCATTTCATTTGAGTGTGTTATTTCACATAGTATACATTTTATGAGCATTCTTTACATACAAAAACGGCTATAATTACTATGGTTATTAAAAACTACATAAATAATACAACCTTTAGTTGTTGCATTTGCTTTTAATTTTTTTTTAAGTAAGCCCTACACCCAGTGTGGGGTTTGAACTCATGACCCTGAGATGAAGAGTTGCATGCTCCAGAGACTGAGCTAGCCAGGCCCCTGTTTTGCTTTTAAATAAATGTAATTAACATTTGGTCTGAAAGTAATTTCAATGGACAAAACTAATCTGTAAGTTTTATCATAATTATATACATTAGACATTAGAGAAACACATTTAAACATTTAATCATTTTTCACAAATTCCTTCAAATGTATTTCCGTCTTGGTGCAAAGAGCGTCCCTTCCCCACCTTCCCCCATACTCTCTCTTTCAAGTAAATAAACAAAATCTTAAAAAAAAAAAAAAAATATATATATATATATATATATATGTAGTTAATTTATTTTCACAATTACTGGGCAGTTTGAAAGTGAAAGGATCTTAAAATAAGATGAGAAATAAGAGAGGAAGGAAAAGCAGTCATGCCAATGATAAAGATAGAGACATTAGTACCTAAGTAGAAAACCTGTCTTAGTGACTAAGTAGAAAACCTGTCTAAGAATCCTGGTTGCCAGAGGACAAAAAGGATTTGGGTACTTTAGGATAAAGGATAAAGCTCTTTCATGGAGTATTTATATTGAAGACACTGACTTCTTACAACACTTTCTATGTTTTAAATCATGTGGGAGTATTCTGTAAATTATAAGAATACCATAAGAAGACAAAATGACAATAAACTATTATGTATATATTCCAGACTTGGGAATAAAGCCATAAGCCTGACTTTTAGCTTCCTGTTGTCATCAATAAAAAGACCTTAATAATAATAATAAAGACATACTTGACTGAGATTAAGGGGCTTCTATGAAATACAAAGTCTGAAGAGGTTCATTAAAATTGAATACTACCTTGCAACATCTCTGATCTTGCTATATAAAACCTCTCACACTCATACAGAATCTAGGAAGACATAAGCAGTTTCTTCAGGCTATACTATGCTAAAGTGAAATACATATGAAGATAGATCACCTCTTAAGTATGATTTTTTTTTACCTTTTTTTTTTTTTTAAAGATTTTAAAAATTTATTTGAGAGAGTCAGTGAGGGAGAGCATGTGAGGGGAGAGGGTCAGAGGGAGAAGCAGACTCCACATGGAGCCAGGAACCCATTGCGGAACTCGAGGCAGGACTTGATCCCAGGTCCCTGGGATCATGACCTAAGTCTAAGGCAGTCACTCAACCAACTGAGCCACCCAGGCACCCTGATTTTTTCTGTTTTAAATAAACCTATTCTGTGGCGCTTACTCGAATAAAAACATAAATATTAAAAAGTTTTTCATTGTCCCTAATTTACAAAATATTCAGACAAACTCCAATTCTATTTCTCCAATAACTTTTGCATTGCCCACTTCATACAGTGTCTGCTTTTTATATAAGTACATACATATTTATTAAGTATGTAAACCTTTTTCTCTTTTAATATTCTCCAAGCAGAAATCTAGAACGTAAACTATCATTTGAAGAGATATGTAGCTAAATGGATCTTCTTTCTACCTGGTGATTTTGAAACTAACTCCATCAGGTAGATGTAGAATAAGTCTCTCCTAAAAGGAACAAATTCAGTATCTGCTCCATTTTAAATGGTCTACCAGTGTTTTTTTTTTTTTAAATATTGTTTTTTATTTATTTATTTGACAGAGAGCAAGGGAATCAAAAAGGGGGAGTGGGAGAGGGAGAAGCAGGCTTCAGGCTGAGCAGAAGACAGATGCTGAAGGACTGAGCCACCCAGGGACCCCTACCTGTTCTTTTAAATTGAAAAGGCCTGTCCTGAGTTAAGTTCCCACTTGCCTCTTAAAATTCCCCTGAGGAATGGAGTCTTAAAGTATTTCTTCTCTCCTTCATTCATTCCACAGACATTTGCAAATAGCATTCAGTGTTCTGGGCAATTCTTTCCGGACACAAAGGATGAGACATGAATCTTTAAGTTCACTCCACCACACACCCCTTTACTATGTAACTGAAAACTGAAAATACCATGTGGCCCTGGACCCACCCAGCAGAATTTACTGGGGCTAAGAAAGGGAAGGGGTAATACTACCTATGTAGTCAGGAAGGTCTTTCAGAAGAGAAAATACCCAAGCACATGCATTAAAAATGGTTGGATAGACTGAAGGAAGGGAGATTTTCAGAGAGAAATTGACCAAAATCTTGGAAATTGGGTAATTTTGCAATAGTTCAGCATAACCAGAAGGAAGGATTGAGAGCAGGAAGTTTATAGCAACTGCGATTACTGTTTTGCTAATGAACTATGTATGTAACTAGCAGGCTCTAGGAGATATAGGTTAGTAGCATATCAGAAGAACATCAGGTCTAGGCTATTAGTGATTTGGAAAGTTGTCAATCATGATTATACCTAAGGAAGGCTAAGTAATAGCTGGCTTACAGGATACTTCAGTCCTGTGCCCTTCCATCTTAATACTTCACGATTGCAGCAGCTAGAAACGAGAACATAGAGTCAAGCACTGGCCGTTCAGTGATTCCACCAGGAAATGAAACGTTTCATGTCTGTTCACATTTACTTACTAAAACAAATTATATCGCTATATCTATTTTCAATGAGGTTGAGAGTGTAATCCTCCCCTACACCTAAAACTAGGACAGGAAAAATTGGTGACCACTGAAAATGCTTTCAGCAGTTATGAAATGTTATGAAAATGTTTGATGTTTCAGTTTAGACTAATGTAGCCAATATTTATTAGCATGTCATAAGATTGAAACTAATTAAAATGTAATCTTGATTTTGTGATTGAAAGTCAATAGACTTTAGTTTCACTGTTACTCAATACTTGTATTACTGTCTGTGCAAGCAACTGTAAGTCATTTAGAGGCAAGATTAACTCATAAAATTGTTTAATCTTAGTTATTTAGAGACTAAAAGCCAGATACATTTAATTGATCTGATTAATATTTAAATCAGGTAAAATACTAAAACGCAACTTTTCTGATATGGTTGCAATACTGAAATAAGCCACTTTTCCTCCTTTTCATATGTAAAGATACATTGAAAAGAATGTATTATAGAGTACATAGTACATAGAAAGGAGTACATAGTAATGACTGCCCATAACAGACAGATGGCATATTGCTAGGTATTTAGTATGTTAGTTTCAGCTAACCTTTAGTATGCTAGTTGATTGCTACAGTGCTTAAATATTAAGGAGCATTAAGTCAAGACTTGGTTTTATATATCAGTTTTACTACCTGTCAAACGTTATTCTATCACTAGGGTGAAGTGGTTTACACAGATTGGTTACCTGATGCTAATATGACAGCAAAAGCCTCCTTTATCATGCTTTCACCAAGTCTCTGCAAAAGTTTATTGAAATATTTTTATTCTTAAACTGTAGTTTAGGGTTAATTTTTTAATTTCACGTTATTTTTCTGAAAATGTTCTTAGAACACTTTAAGATAAAATGATAGCAGACTATTATGTATGTATTCCAGGCTTCGGAATAAAGCCATAAGCCTGACTTTTTAAGCTCTCTGTTGTCATCAATAAACTCTAATAAAGACCATGTAGTAATAATAATAATAATAATAAAGACATGCTGGTCTGAGACAAGCTTTTTGGCCCGTCAAAAATGGCTTGCACCTTTCAGCTGGCATTTATAATATGCAAAATATGCAAATATACCTGTTTGTCAGGTGTAAAGAACCATCTACAGCGCATGTGCTTGGGAACCAAGATGGATGAACAAGCACCCAGCTGTGTGATTCTTTTATTCCAGTAAAATTTCCAAGAGGTGAATAAAATCTACCATTTGTTCTTAGTTAATAGGTTATGATCAGACATTATCTTCCAGTCCTCACGTCACAGCTGTTATATGCTTAAAAAGAACGAAAGAAATATGCCTCTGAAGACAGGGCAAGCTTAAACTTGACACCGATTAGAAAAATCAGTGTCATAGGTGCGCTTTTAACCGAATAGCAGCAACCTTAGAGGTCAAGTTGGGGGGGGGGGTAGAGGAAAAACAAAACAAAACAAAACAAACCGCCCAGGATGTGGAAGGTCGAACCACGTGGAGAGCAAGCTGCAGGCCCGGCTCGGCGAGTTTTCTCTCCGCACTTCCGCGGCAGCCCGGGTCCTCCCCTCTGGTTCTCGCAGGGCAGGTACCCTCCCTTCCTCCCCACCTGTTCGGCTACCGCGCGCCCGGCTTCCCGAAGCGACGCCCTAGCAATGGAAATGGGAACTCTCTGAATGGGAGTTTCCTTTCCGTTCGGCTCCCCTAGCTGGACCCCAAAGACCCGAAATCGGGTGGGAGGGAAATTCCTACTCGGTCCTCGCCCACCCCGCCCGTTTCTGGCTCTGGCTCACTGCCTCTCTCGCTCCGATGCCGCCGAGGCTCGTCGGCACTTCTGGGTGGGCGACCGGAGGAGGTGGCGGCGAGCTCCTGGGCTCTGGGCTGGGAAATGGGGCAGGGTGAGTAAGCCGCCTTGGTAAAGGCCCTGCGGCGCCCCGACAGGGCCAGCCACCCCGCCCGCTGGGCAGGGGGAGGCGCTGCCTCCGCCGGGCCCGCGCGGGGCTGAGCCTGGGAGAGGCTGCCGCGCTCTCCTCCTTCAAGTCCAGGCTTGAGAGACCAACTACGAGCGCGCGGTCCGGGGGAGGGAAGAGTGGGAGAGGAAGACGCGGGAAAGAACAGGGGAGCCACTGTCTCCTGAAAAGAAAGTAGGAGCCCTGGGTGGGAAAAGAGGAACTAGCCCTCCTAACTTTTCTTCGCGAAAAGTTTTCCCAGGGCGTTTTGTTTGTGCAAACGCGGCCGGGGGAGCGCGGAGACGCGCTGCCGGCGTGGCGGCGGTGCCTCGGATCCTAGCTTCTTGCCCCGCTCCTCCTCCTTCCAGCCTGGGGAGCTCCTCTCCCGCCCCGAGAGGCGCCAAATGGCTACCCAGTAAGCCCCACGGGGCGGGGGCTGCAGCGCCGCCTTCCGCCCCCGAAGCTGCCGGCGGCCGCTAGGACCCGAGGCGGCGGCGCCGGCGGGCTGGGAGCCTCGGCCCGCAGGTGGAAGCGCACCCGGAGGCGGATCGGCCCGGGGCTGGGGGGCTCGGGCGGGCTCTTGACGCGCGGCCCGCCCAGCTCAGGCTTTGGGTGGGCGCGCGGCCAGCCCTGACCAGCCGGCCTCTCCTACTCTAGTAGTGACACGCCGCCTGGGAGCTGGAGCCCGCGCCGCGCCCCGCAGGGCGATGGACAGCCGAACCCCGCGCTCGCAGAACGCCCTGGCGGCGCCCACGCCTCCCGCCGCCCCAACAGGGTAAGTCCAGAGCGCCGCGCCGAAGTTCTTGGGGAGGGCGAGGGCAGCAAGGCCGCAGCGCGTTTACCTGGCTGGCAACTCGCTGCCTGACTCACTGGCTGCGGGAGAGGCAGCGGAGGAGCGTGCGTCCTCCCGGCCTCCTTGGAGGGCGCCCGGGCGCGGGGGCGGAGGGCGATGGTAGTTTTGATTGCTTTTCTACTGGGGCTGCTCGGAGTTGCTGAAGGGCAGCTGAATGCCAGGAATTGGGTGAGGAGTCCTGGAGCAGAAACTGTAACAAAGAGCCCCTTGTTTGGTGCCCTGGAGGCGCGGCGGACGATACCTGTAAGCTAGCTCTTGGGAAGGGGGAAGAAAGTTTCTTTGGCCGAGGGCTGAGGCCCAGGCAGGTGAGCAGTGTCAAAGTGACTGTAAGGAAGGGGCTTTTCTGCGAGCGGTGGAGGGCCACAGGAGGGTGTACCAGCTGGCAGCCCGCATGACAGTTCCGGGCCCCTGCACCGTGAGCGCCTCCGATTGGGGGTGTGTGTGCCTGTGGCCAATTGCTGGTGCCAAAGCGTAGCGCAGAGTCAGACTGCAAACAAGGATACTTTTCTTTGTGTCCTCACGTATTTGAAGAGAGATTGGAGGGGAAGGGGCTGTCACATGGTGAGTTAATATTAAATGAAGCATGTCTTCCTGCCAGATATGCTAATAATCACCTTGCTAAGCGTTTGGGTAAACAGTAATGAGAACAGGTAGTTCTCCAAGAGATGGGGAGAACCTGAAAATAACCTTCGTCTTGGTAAACAGTGAAGGCTGAACATGGGCACTCTTTGAGCTTCTGAAGTGGGAACCCCTTTGATGTAATATAACTTTTCCTACATATATTCCCCCAACTCAGTTTCTTTTGTGAGAGTTAATCTGAAGGCTCTAATGCTCTAAAGAGAACACAAACATTCCAGAAAAAAAACGTTAAGGAAAAATGGACTTTGTAACTAATGAATGAGTGTTGTGCAGTTTCCCTGATTTAAGAGAAGTCATTTTTCCCTGGAACATGACAGGCGTGTCCTTAGAAGCAAGTCACAGCATGTTTATTCATCAGAGACCATGCGAACATTGGCAGTTGTCTAGAGGAAACATGGAAAAGTCTCAAAGCAACATGACTAATATAAAAGATATTTTGTATAACGCTTACGTAGAGGAAACATGTAGAGTATGAATTAATTCTTTCATTTGTTTGAATTGTCTTCTCCCCTCTGCAAATAGCCCAGTTACTGCTGACTTCCGTTCCTATTATTTTTCCAGTGTTTTCATTGTTCAGTAATGTATATACTTCTATTTATTCTCACATCAGGATGTGTAAAGAAATATATTGGTTGAAAGATCTTAATCATAAAAGCATGGGCCTCTAAATGAAACTGCAGAGATACATGAATTGAAGATTAAACAATTTTCAGGAATACGGAAATGTATTTGAGGGCCACAAGGTACGATAGTATTAAACCGGTGGATTTGGGGCATCTGGGTGGCTCAGTGGGTTAAGCTTCTGCCTTCAGCCCAGGTCATGATCTCAGGGTCCTGGGATTGAGCCCTGCATTGGGCTCTCTGGTCATCAGGGAGCCTGCTTCCCTACCTAGTTGTGATCTCTCTCTGTCAAATAAATAAAATCTTAAAGAAAAAAAAAAAAAAATAAAAACCCGGTGGATTTGAAAATGGATTAAGTTAAGGGACAATTTAAAAAAGACAGCATATGCTTGTACAGGAAATATACTTACCGGTGTTCAGAAATCAATATTTTTGAGTAAAATAGGTGAGATGAGATGGCTTTGGAATGGAGTGGAAAGAGCTATCTAATGATAAGCACGACGACAGTTAAGGTAATTCAGATTTCACTTTTGAGAATTTAAAGGTTAAACTGATACATTCTTGAAAATAATGTACAAAACTGCTTTATCTAATTATTCAACTATGAAGAAAATACTTCTAAGGAATTTGACCCTCTCCAAATTTGAGGAGGGACATCTGCAAAAATGCTTCAACATCTTATCTAGAGTAACACGCGACTGTATCATTTTATCTTGCATTCTATTTAGAGAAGTGATCAATTTCTGCAAAGTATAAACATTTAAAAAAATTGTGTCATCTTCCACTTTTCTATCTTGTCCCTTCGCATATCCCAAGTTCCTGTTATGTTTGTTGAATATTCAGTACAGTATTGCTTTTGTTCTTTTTCTCAAAAACCCCAAAACGTTAAAAATGATCTAATTGTGGGAAAAAAAAGTATCCTAGATAGGGGCTTATGGGAGGTGGCAGGGAGCAATCTCAATGTTACAATAAATTATTGGGTTTGGGAAGTAATTCCTTACTACAAAACTAATTAAACCATGACTCATGACTCTAATAACCTATGAGGCCTAGTTTAGTTCTCCTTGGATACCCCTGCTCTAAAGAATCCCTCTGTAATTTTCCAAGTTTTACATTGTTGTAACAGGTCATTTTAAAGAAATCTAGTGCAATTCTATATTATACAAATGAGAATCTGAAGCCTGGAGACACTGAGTGACTTTGCTGAAGACCCAGAACAAACGAGTGGCAAAATCTGAAGGAAAACCCAGGACTTTGGTTGCCTGGTTCATTGCCTTTTTAAAATTTTTTTTTAAAATCTATTCCTGACCACTGTAAGATACATTTAAATTTCAAAGAGTCAGTTTGGGTACATTATCTTTAGAACTGCTACTGCTCCTGTTTGTTACTTCTCCTACGAATACCCCCCCTTCGTTTTTTAATTCATTGAAATTTAAATGTCAAAAGTGTAGTTAGCCTTACTTTGAGTGATGTTAATGTTTTGATTTAGGAACAGATTTTTAGGCATGGACCAGAGTAAAAAACCTGCTTTATAATTTTGCAGCTTTGGAGCTATGGAGTTCATTGAAGGTGTAGAAAAAATTAATTAGTGACTACTTTTTAAAGCTGTTATTTGGGTGCATTACTGGCTCTAAAATTTTACTGATCGTATAAACTGAATTCTTGTAAGCTAACATTTGTTGACTATTTAGAAGTTGAGTATCTTAGCTGAGGTTTCAACATGAGAATTACCTAGGGATCTTTAACACCCATGCTCTCACACCTGATACCTATTCTGGTTTTATTTGGCCTATGCTGGGACAAGCTGTGGAGAGGTTTTAAATGCTGCTCCAGTGAAAGTAATGTGCTATCAGTTCTGAGAACCAATGATTAAGTAGGTGTTAACATCTGAGATGGAGGTAATGGGATGAGGGTTGCTATTAATCATTTTTAGGCAACTCACGTACCTCACTTTCAGCTTTAGTTTGCTTCTTAAAAGATTCCATTTAGTTGCTTTATAGTAATGTTTTTAAAAAATTTGCTACTCCTTTCAGAGGAAGTATATTAACTCCACTTTGCAGTTGTGGAAACCGAGGCTCTGAGAGCTAAACTAACAAACTCAAAGCCATGCAACTTTAAGTGATGAAAGAGTAACAGAAACAAGATCTGATCCCCATACCTGTGCTCTTCCTCAGTAGGCATGTTGACACCCAGAGTTTGCCCCTATTAATTACTCTGAATGGCCAGAGTATTTTTTTTTATCTAGAGTGGCTTTGTAAGTGTCTTGCCTTGACTCTTCTAAAATCATTTTTATATTTTTAAAAACTCCTACAAATTCGAATGCACATGAAAAACCCCAATGCCTAGGATTTAAAAGGAACTTAAATGTTTGGTTTATGTCTTCAAAATATTGAACATTTTCATGTGTTTGGGATGATTTAATTCATAGTTAACTGATAGTCTTCTTTTGTCATATGGCAAGCTGCTTATTTTTGCTATTAGATGGCTATTAAATTTATAGTGCACTTTCAAAAGTAGGAATATTCAATTACCAAATAAGACAAATGAAATTAAGTTAATGTTAGACTTTTAGTCCAAAGTCTAATTTCCTCTCAGTGTGTTAGAGGATATTCAATAATGTTATGACCTTATTACAATATTGAAATGCCAGGTGTATTTATAAATGCCACGCTTATGTTATTGAGACAACTGCTTTCATTTAACTAATTAGTCAAAATTTGTGAACCCTTACTTTATGTAAAACATGTTTTCTAATCACTAGGAGATTGGTTCCTGATGTTAAGAGCTTTACCAAAGAAATTTTATTTATTTTTTTCATAATTTTATTTTTTATAAATATATAATGTATTATTAGTCCCAGGGGTACAGGTCTGTGTATTGCCAGGTTTACATACTTCACAGCACTCACCGTAGTACAAATATCTTTTTAAGAGCCTGCTTTCAATTCTTTTGAAGTAGAATTGCTGGATCAAATGGTAATTCTATTTTTAATTTTTTGAGGGCGATCGTAGTCTTTCCCATATTGGTGATGCTATTCCCAACAACTGTGGGCAGGAGTTGCCAATCCTTGTTTCTGTTTCTCTCCTTTCTTTCTTTTTTTTTTTGTTTTTTTAATAGTAGGCATCCTAATGAGTGTGAGGTGGTAACTCATTGTAGTTTTGATTTGTATTTTCCTAATGATTACTGATACTGAGTGTCATTTCATATCCTTATTGTTTGCATATCTTCTTTTGAGAAATGTCTATTTAAGTTCTTTGCCTATTTTTTAGTTGGGTTTGCTTTTTTGGTTGTTGTATTTTAGGAGTTTTGTACATATTCTGGATATTAATCTCTTATCCTCTGTTTTTGTAGAGTTTTATTGGCACACAGCAGTACCCACTCATTTACATATTGTCTGTGACTGCTTTCCAATCGTAGCGCAATGGTCCAGACAGAGATCATATGGCCTGCAAAGCTAAAAATATTTGCCTTGTACCCTTAGTAAAGTTTGCAGACCCTCTTGGCCTAACTTATGAAATTGATAAATGAAGTAGTGATTATTCAAATTTATTTACTGGCAGGAGGACTTTTTTTTTTTTAAGGTTTTATTTATTTGACAGAGAGAGACAAAACGAGAGAGAGAGAGAGAGAGAGAAAGAGAGAGACAGACAGACAGACACAGCACAAGCAAGGGGAGTGGGAGAGGGAGCAGCAGGCTCCCTGCTGAGGAGAGAGCCCAATGTAGGACTCATCCCAGGGTCACAACCGAGCCAAAGGCAGACACTTAACGACTGAGCCACTCAGGTGCCCCTGGTAGGAGGACTTCTAAGTATTAAACTTAAATTGGAAGAAAATGATTAATGTTCTGTTTGCATGTAACAAAATATATCTTACAGTAAGAAATGTTGCAGAATGGTGATTAGTGATTGATTTTTTTTTTAAGTGAAGACAGGCATGGTCCTTTGGCAAGCACTGCAGAATTTAAAATATGATATTGGAATATATTTTAAAGAAAGGTTCTAAACTTCTCTTTCATGTGCTGGAGACACTTTCATGAAAAATGACTAATACATAGTTAGATATTTAGGAGCAAAGTTGAAGGAGTTGCTTTCTAGGTCTTTGAGTCCGTACCTACATTATAAGTTAAGTCAAACTGCCTTTATAACTTCTAGCAAGTGTTTTTGTTGTTAAAGATATTTCATATCTGTAAGTTTTCAGTGTTCTAACATTAGTATGATAGTTGTTGTAAGGCTCTTTTTTTTTTTTTTTTTTAGGACTGCTTTACTAATTTTTTCCCCATCTGTTACAGTAAAAATAAACTAAAAGTATGGGAGAAAGAAGTTTCCCAGGACTATTTATAAAGGGCCAAATGCCTTCAGTTTTGCATACAAACTTCATATCTGAGAAATGAATCCCTTGGAAAAGCTTCTCAAAGACTGACTAGTCTTTAGAGAAATGCTAGAGTGAGCTTGGATAATTTATTATTTTCATATAGTTTAGGTTCACAGTGTTTATAAATGTATATAAGTTAAAACTATTTAATGGGTTTAGACTTAAGAAAAAAGCTGAAGAGTGAAAATGTGGAGTAATTTAACAGAGTAAGTACTTTAATTGGGATGGTCATGTCAGTATTAAGACAGCGAAGAATGCCATGGCAGGAGAAAGTCTATTAAGCCCAGCTCCTAGAAAGCTGAAAACTTGGTACTATCTATAAGTTTTAATACATTTTAAATCATGATAAATCCTTACTAAGGTCAGAATTTCCAGGTTCCATTGGCAATAAATTAAGGTATTTGGGTTTCGAATATGTGTTGTGCCATGTATTGGGCAATATCTTGATTATATCGGTGTTTTTTCATGCTATATAGCTGAGGGAAATTGCTCAGAAACAAGCCTTCAGAAATTTGGTGGGAGGAGAACACATATACTACAGAATCAGGTCGGTTTCTTAACTGCCTACTCTTCAGAGAAAAAACAGAGCCCCATTAAGTCTTTCAGGTTTGTGGTTATGAGGCGGTGAGAATGGAGGTGCTAGATAAACAGGGAGAAGAACTACCTCAGAATCCCTCATTTTAATTCTCCCTAGTTATTCTTGTTCCCTCCCTATTAGAAACACTTGCCCACTGAAATTAGAGCTTCAGAGATAATGTAAACAATTATAAAGTACTGTAGTCTTCCTCCCCCACCCCTTTATCCGGGGGGGATATGTTCCATATGTCCCAGCCTGCAGTGGATGCCTGAAACTGGGGATAGTACTGAACCTTATATATACACCATTTTCCCCCTATGCATACACACCTGTGATAAAGTTTCATTTATAAGGTAGGCACAGTAAGAGATTAACCACATAACTGATCATAAAACAGAATAGCATAACAATTTAAAGTATGTAGAGGTCACTTTTGGGCAACAGGTTGGAGCAATGGAATGTACAGAGGGTCCACAGAGACCACTTGGATGAATACAGACAGGCCCATCAGGTGACACCCCCCCCCAAATATCCATAGGCCTTTACTAACCAGTGGGCTACTTATAAACTGGCATAGTTACCCAAAAGGGAAAATTCCATACATCCCCAGACTTCCTCACTTTCCCTCTTTAAACGCAACCCCGCCCATTGCCTCCTTGCAGTCTCTTCTCTGCTGTCCTGTGGCCAACCCTATTCAATAAACTTGCTCTCTCCTTTGTTCTGCTTCAGGTGAATTCTTCCACCACCCTCATGCCATTGGCTTCCGCTTGGTCCTCCCCTGACATTTGGGGGCCCCCATCCGATGGAGAGAGACGTCAAATTATATGTAATAAAAGTTATGTGGATGTGGTTGGTCTCGCTCACTCCCGTGTGCTCACGCGTGCACTCTCTATTCCATCCCCCCCCCCCAAATACAGGACTGTACTCACCCTTCTGGTGATGACGTGAGATGATAGAATGTCCTCCTGAGGAGATGAAGCTTGGTGCAATATGCAGGCCGTCTGACGCAGGCTTGTGGCTACACCTGGCCCTATGACGATCCCTCAGAAGGGGAATCGTCTGCTGACTGCTGGCAACCAAAACTGCCCAAAGCGAAACCGCAGATAATGGGGACCACTGCTGTCTGGTTAATAGGAGAGAGGTTTTTTGGTTTTTTTTTTGTAATTGCCTCAGACTTGCAGAAAATTACTTTGGACGGAATTAAGAGTGAAATGCCATACTGGGGGGGGGGTTGACTTTTGAAAATAACCAAAGTGGTTCAAGGGCAACCCTTTGAAGTGGGGTTGAAAAAGCACTTGAATTATAACAGTTAGGGTCGTGATATAGTTATGCCCATAATGATTCTGATTTTCTCTTTAGCATGTAGGTTGTCTTTAAACATGGTTGAACTTCGTTGACATCAGAATATATTTTTTAAATGGTAGTGTCATTGCGAAAAGTGCATTGTTTTTCAATGTGATTAATTTGGAGGATTAACATGAAGGCATGCATTCCACCGTACTTTTAAAAATATAATATACCATTTCACTTTGTTACAGTTTCTGCACTTATAACAAGATATATTTATAAGGAAGTAGAGTTAAGATGCTGAAACCTAAATGGGACATTTATCACCAGGCCTTGAGGGTTTTCATCTCTCTTACCTACATGCATACATGCTATTATTTCTGGAGAAATGGAAGTGAGGAAGTATGAGATGACCCCAAGGGGAGTAGTGGTGACAGGAGCCAGAATTTTAACAGCTGCTATAGTTGTGTATCAGATCTGCTGGAAAAACAGGAAATTGAGTTGCTAAATCGGAACATGGCTACCACCCTACCATTCCCATGTTTAATGGACCTGCTGTAGTTTCTAGGCCAAATTAAGTCAACAGTGGTCAAGATAATTATAAGAGCTGCTGAATTTATTATTTCCTTTGTGCTAAAGTGGAAGTGTCAAAGAGAGGAGCAACTCTTTGTTTCTTGTTCTTTTGTGCCTGCCAGTCAAGTATCATTGCTTTAATAGAATTAGGAAGGAGGGTGAATGTCTTAAAGGGCCTCATGGTCTTAGGCAGCCCCCATATTCTCGGATATTCATGATTGGTTCATTTGCTGACAGCAGAACTCCCGAGTGAAGTGCCTATTAGATTATGGGCATGGTTTCTTCCAGTCTTTAACTTTTATTTAAGATATCCATTCCCAGAAAGCAGCTAGATGCTTTAATTTCAAATGAAAATCTTTTTGCTCTCTTAGGAGAGCAAAGCTGGAGGTGGCAGAAAAAAGAATTTTAGCATATGAAAATTAATTTTTAAATTTTATGTTATGATCCCATGCTACCAGCCTTCTGCAGTTTTCTCTTTCTCTGAAAGAGGGCAGGTTTTACCATGATAGTTTTATTATCTGTGAACATTTCCCCCTGCAGGAAAGTTAGATATGTCTTCTTTTGAAAGACAAACGTGAATGATCTGAAAGGCGAAATAGACTGATTTTCCCCTCATATATTTTTTTAAGATTTTATTTATTTATTTTGACAAAAAGAGACACTGGGAGAAAGGGTAAACAAGCAGCGGGGGTGGAGGAGTGCGGGGGGAGAGGAAGAAGCAGTCTTCCCGCTGAGCAAGGAACCCAATGCGGGGCTCCATCTCAGGATCCTGGGATCATGACCTAAGTGGAAGGCAGATGCTTAACGACTGAGCTACTCAGGCGCCCCTTCACCTCACATTTTAATTGGGACAAATTTTTATCTAGAACTTATTCCAACCTGTAATTTACTTCAGTTTACCATACATCATTTTTGAAATGCACCCTTGTCTGAAAGGAGCAATGTCTACATTATATCTAATCGTCTGTGATCCTGTGTGTATGTAGAAAAACATAGGATATTCATTCTTAGATGATGCTAAGAAAATTTAGTTCGGAAGTTTGTGTTGGTATGCTTGTGAAGCCTAGGAACATGTTTTCAATTAACTTGGTAGTTGTAAGTGGTATAGACCGAATTTACTAATGGTGATTTTTAGGGTCTTTTCTTTCTTTCTTTCTTTCTTTCTTTTTTTTTTTAGATTTTGTTTTTTTATTTGATACAACAAAGCAGGGGGAGCCACAGCAGGATAGAGAGAAGCAGGCTTCCTGCTGATCAGGGAGCCCAATGGCGGGCTCCATCCCAGGACCCTGGGACCTTGACCTAAGCCACAGGCAGCTGAGTTAGCCACTCAGGCATCCCTAGAGTTTTTAAAATCATATTCAGGATTTCATATATATGTTGGGGATGCACCACTTTGGATTTTCATGTTTTTGTGAATCATAGTGATTTAAGACATTAAGCAGATTATACAAGTTCGAATTAATGGCAGTTCTAAAAGTTATCTGAAGGTGTTCAATGGATATTTGCTATAATTTTGGTAAACCAAATCCATTTATTTTTTTTATTCTTCCAGATATTAAGCACATCAAGTTGGTGGTGATGAATATTTGAATATCATGGATTTGGGTTAGTAAAATTTAAGCAAGGTAGAGACAAAGTGTCTGGAACCCTACAGATAATTGGAGTGGTGTGAACACGAAAACACTGTTGGTATCAGCATTGGGATACTAATAAATGATGGATTGTGCTGAAGGTATACACAGCTTGGGAGGCAGGGGAGCAGTACCGTGATGGCTATTTAATTCCATCTCGTACCATCTGTTGATCTTCACAGGGAATTTCATAAGATTTCCTGTTAAGCAGTTTTTAAAAATTCTGGCACTTGGCCATTTTGTTTTAATAGTTAAAAGCTATCTAGAATGCCTTGCTCTCTGAATCAAACTTAGTCAAAACCTCTGCTTATTGTGCTGATGAGTCATTTTGGTGTGTGATCTGTGTGACTGGTGAGGAACCTGCCTTTCTTGGGCTGAGTTGTGGATGCCCTTGCACACATTCTCTCTGTGGCCTTAGGAGAATTTCCTCAAAATGAATGAAGCCCTATGTCAAACATTCTTGAGGAGTGAGAAAAGAAGGGGTGTGCTTTGCAATCGAGAATGGTGGCTTTCTCCCTTAAACTTAACACTGATAATTAAAACCAGTTTTCATTCAAAAAGTAAAAAAACAAAACAAAACAAATTAAAAAAAAAAACCAACAACCAAAAAACCCAGTTTTCATTGATATATGCACTTTAAGCTCTAAAGTGAGCTATGTCAGGGTGCCGGGGTGGCTCAGTAGGTTAAGCATCATTGAACCCACATCAGGCTCCCAGCACAGTGGGGAGTCTGTTTCTCCCTTTGCCCCTCACCCTGCTCTTGTGCTCTCTCTCTCAAATAAATAAAATCTTTTTAAAAAATCAGCTATGTCAAAGCAGAAAAAATTTCTCAAGTATTGGGTTTTAAAATAAGATGGGGAAATTTGAAGGAAATAATACCCTGTATATATGCAATCTCTTTTCATTTTATATTTAAATATATTAAGTGTATCTCAGTTGTATATAGTACTCATTTACTTGAGCCCTTTGCGATCTGCTTATGTTTTTACATTACTGCTTCATGGAAAAAAATTAAATTTTTTGGGTTGTGAAGGGGACTATTTCCTAGTTTTTATCCCCTTCTTTGCTTAGCCAAGTAGATACACTCAGTGCTAAATGGAAATGTAGAGATAATTAAGTTCTTATTTGGGGATATAGATGAAGAAAGGAACAAGAAAATGGGCAATATGTTCAATACTTGGAAAAATGAAGAATAGAACAGCCTCTGGTGGTGAAAGAAAAGGCAGTGGTTTTGCTAGTTTAAGCAGTTTGAGGCTTGAAGTCTTTAATATCTTATGCTCATTTGGTAACTCCGGTTCTGTTAGTTTGTGAAACACTTCTGTGATATTAGATTATTAAAGAGCATTTTCTGCCAAAGACCGTGTATAACCTCTTCAAAAGTACTATATATGCTTTCGGGGGGAGAGATTCCATCCAAAATATCATTGATAATTATTCTGATGACAGTAATTCTTTACACCAGTGTTTGTAGGTCACAACACTTACTTACTATTTTTTAATAGGCAGTATATCCAAATGGCACAAAATTCAAGAGAAAAATGACCAACTAGTAGAGAGACCTCTGTCTAGTGACTTGGTTCCTGGCATCTAGGTTTTCTAAGGCAATCAGTGTCACTAGTTCTTTTGAATCCTGGTAGGACACTGTTTACCAGTGCTGTCCAATGGAAATATAGACAAAGTTAACATGATTCTGGTTCTACAAAACACGCATGTTGTCTTTAACAAAATATTTTGCACTGAGTCAGTTTTGAAATTTAGTTACATAAAATTGAAATTTAAATTCTTAATCGCACTAGCCACATATCCAGTGCTGAAAAGCCTTATATAATTATTGGCTACCATACTGGAGAGTGCATGTCCTTACACTCAGGAGCAAACAAGTGCGTGTGTGCATATTTCTTATACATCGTGCTGCTTGGTTCCTTGCTTTTTTTACTTAATCATATACCTTGGTAATTATTCCATTTCACTACATAAAGGGCTCTATTTTCCCCCTGGTGTGCACTATGTCTTTGTAGGGATGAACCATGACTTATATAACTAGTCCCCTGTTGACGGATTTATTCTTCCCACCACCACTCTTTGCTATTACTAAGTGGTCATTTTAGCATTCTTTACACAGTTTACAGTTTACTCAGCTAATACACTTTCCTGGTATGTTTAATTAAGCCAACTAGATTGTGAAAACCTAGAAGGCAGAGGCCACGTTCTTGGCTTCTTTTGTGTATACTGCTGAGGTTTAATTTAATTTCCCACATGTACCTAGACACCTAATGATGAGTTATCGGATAGGTATTATTTGAATTTGTGTGAACCTGAGCGAGAGGTCAGTGTTGGGGATGAAGACCAGTGGATCACTTGTTCACTAGAGAGGTAAAAGCTTAGTTACAGAAAGTGTCAAACTGAGTATTTAACGTTTGTTTTTGCAACTGTTAGTCAAAATGAATTGTTAAACCACCATCAATGCTACACCATTTAAAGAGCTGTTGTAAATCTCTTAGGATTCTATTACAAAATTCCATTGTTAGTCTGATAGTATCTTTTAGCATTATGCCCTGCAGTGGTGTTTATAAGAGAAATATACATTCCATTAGCAGTATAAGTGAAAATTCTGAGTACTGTTTCCATCTCAAACTTAGACAAAACCAAGTATTTTGCTATCATGGGAAAGATTGTTTAACAGGACATAAGCACTCAATGGTTATTTACAGCCTAAATATCCTTATTTAAATAATGATAGAGTAACATTTGATTTATAGAATATAGGTTTTGAGAATGAGCAATTAGTCATTAATTGCATGATTAAGTAGTGCACAAGAATTCCACTAATTTGTGTCAAGACTCTAAAATCTTGACCATCTAAAGTCTAGATTGTCAAGAGCCTTGCTATTTTGATTCACTTATTTTACCGGTGTAAGCAATTAGCCTTTTGATGTGAACAATAGTAGCTAAAGAATAAGAACAAATAATAAACGGTGTTTTCTGCCAGCTCATGAAAGAAGAGTTTGAGAATTTAAACGTATCATGAGAGGAAGAAATTAAATTGTTGAAAAATCAGTATGAGTACTGTTTCTCCCCAGTGTTTTTGAAAGTTATATTTCAAGATGTGTACAAAACTGCAAATATTACAGTAGAAAACAAATTTGCTCATTTTATTTTTCTAAGAATGTTTTTGGCAGCAAGTTGACATTTTACATGATCTTCAAATGAAGTTCTAAGCCAGAGCTCATCAGAAAAAAACAAAAAGAAAACCTTGAAAAAGTAAAAGTTTAACGTATGTCCAGATGTACGGCATTGCATAAGACATTTTAAGTGCGGCGAATTCTCTCCATTTAACTCTGCAGCCTACTTTATAGTTGTCCACTGTGGTGAACCGGTGCGCCTGGCTCTCAGGAATTTACCAGCATTATTTTTGGTTTCAAATAAAACTGGTCCATCCAGAAGCCAGAATAACACTGTTGCAGAATGAACTTGGTGATGGAAGATTTAGAACCTGATCTCTGTTCGGCCACTTGTTGGCTGGGTACTTTCTTTCCCTCATTGGGCCTCCATTTCCTCTTGGTGGAAGAAGATAATTACAGAGCATGAAAGTCTGGAAGTAACACCAGCACAAATCAGGCTTTCAGTTTTTGCTTGTTAAATTATAAACATTACCTGTTTTTAGGAAACAGCTTCTTGTCATGCTGACATTGTTACTGTACTAAATGGAAGCCAAGGAGTGAGAGAATGTGTCTGTTCTCATTTTTCTCTCCCAGGAAATGGAAGGTGGAGTTGGTTTTCTTCATCAGTCCCCCATGAAAGTTTCTGTGCCAGGTGCAGGGAAGTTATTCTTGGAACAGTGAATACAAAATGGGTATGAATCTTAATGAAAATCACAATTTTTAGAGGAGAAAATTGTTCCCTCTGAGATTAGGAATATGTTACCAAGGTGATTGCAATCTGATTGTTTCCTCTCTTTGCCATTGTGGGAATTGCCTCACATTTTAGTTTTTACTTTTCTTCTCTGTAAGATGAGAGTAACTCAAACTGTATTTCTTTGATTTTGTTAGGAATGATATGTAGTAACTGAAAATTTTCTGTTGTAGTGTCATATACAAGAACATCATTCAAAAGAGGGAATGAGAATTTGAGATGCTATTCTAAACATAGGCTCTCACATATTGAAGATTTATTTTTTATTTTTTATTTTTTTTAACATAGAGATGACAGTGACTATATCATTTAGGATGGGAGGCTAATGGGCAGCATTTGTTCTAGATTGTATAAAGCTGTAACTCTTCAGGTTCTGGTGGCAGCATATTAGCATGGTCTGAAAGTTAACCCTGCATACCCTTGACTAAAACCCTTTATGAGAGCAAATACAATTAAGTAGTCTTATTAATGTTTTTCTGGGTTTGCTTTTTTTTTTGGTAATACAAGAATATTTCTCATATTCTTGCAGGTAAGTTTGGATGTCAAAAAAGACTATTCAGAGTTTTGTGTTTTTTTTTTAAAGATTTTATTTATTTATTAGAGAGAGATCACAAGCAGGCAGAGCAGCAGTCAGGGGGAAGCAGGCTCCCTGCTGAGCAGAGAGCCCAATGCAGGTCTCTAGATTATGAGCCGAGCCCAAGGCAGAGGCTCAACCCATTGAGCCACCCAGGCACCCTAAGACTATTCAGAATTTCTTAACATAATTAAGATCTTTTCTTAGTAAGTATAATGAAAAATTTTAGGCAGAATGAATTATACTTATATATAGACTCTGCACTTGGAAAGTTTCTTGAGCATTAAGGTATTCCCAGTAAATTTTCTTTTAAATAATGTGTCTTATAAGACAGTATGTAAAATAATATGAAACCTTAGTTACTTAAGCATTTGAACAAATATTTTTAAAATCAGATTTCCACTAATTAAAAGGATCAGGGTTATAGTAGTTTAGGAACAATGGGCAATGGCTTATAGGACTGGTTATACAAGCATGAGCATTTACTGAATACTGACTATTCACCAGGTACTATGTCAAGTGCATGACAGGTGCTAGTGCATTTAATAGTCATTAATCACTGTGTAAAGTAGATGTAGTTGTTGTCCAGATTGTGTAGAAAAGGAACTGAGGCTTCCAGTGTAATTTGTCCAGGGTCACACAGCCAGGCAGTGGCAGATCTGAGTGGAACCCAAATGTCATTTAAAATCCATTTGGTTAGACCACTTTGCATCTGTTCTCCTGTTCCCCACCCCTTCCCCCCAGAACTGCCAGTGGTGGCAAAGGCAATATAATAAATAATAGTAGGAGTGACAGTAAATGGGGACGAAACACTATTTTGCTAATTTTTTTTTTCTGATTACAAAATTGACATGCTTATTATAGAATATTTAAAAGCAATAGGAATATGTAAAGAAAAATCATTATCGAGGCTACCTGGAGAGATAACAATTGTTAATATGATTTGAATTTTAGCATTTCCCAAGGTGCTGCCGCCGCCTTCTTCTTCTCCTTCTTCTTCCTTTTCTTATTCTTCTTAGAGAGGGAGGGCATGATTGCACACAGGAAGGTGCAGAGGGAGAGAGAGAATCTCAAGTAGGCTCCACTTCGAGTATCCGGAGCCTGCTGGGAGTCTTGAGGTCATGACCTGAGTTGAAATTATGAATCCAAGGCTTAACCGACTGTGCCACCTGGGTGCCCTTCAAGCTGCCTTCTGAATAAGATACAAGTCACCTTGTTTCCTGTAAGAACAACTTCCATGGTCAAATAATTTTGTGATTGTATGAGTGAAACACAGTCTGTTTTCTTCTCTTAAAGTCTTCTCAGGGATTTTAATAGAATATACAGAATGGACTTCCAACATGAAAACATTGAAAGTAACATTTTCCAAATCTGTTTTTCAGAAGAACAGTGACTTATCTCTTAAAACCAGTGTTCTTTCAGATAAAGTTTAGGTAATACTATGGATAGAATGCATCCTTCTAGACTTCTCAATGTTTGGATTTTTAACTGTGTGTATTAGTTTCATATTCTTTTTCTTCAGGATTATAAACTATTTCAGTTATTTGAAACGCATTTAAAAATGCTTTTTTGTGGGGCACATGGGTGGCTCAGTTGGTGAAGCATCTGACTCTTGGTTTTGTCTCCTTGTCACTGGGCTTTGTCCTCAGCAGGGAGTCTCCTTGAGATTTCTCCTCTCCCTGCACCCTTCCCCCAACTCATGCTTGCTCGTGTTCTCTCTCTAAAATAAATAGATCTTTTTAAAAATTGCTTTTTGAGGGGCGTCTGGGTGGCTCAGTGGCTTAAGCCTCTGCCTTCGGCTCAGGTCATGATCCCAGTATCCTGGGATCGAGCCCCGCATCGGGCTCTCCTCTCCATGGAAAGCCTGCTTCCTCCTCTCTCTCTGCCTGCCTCTCTACCTACTTGTGATTTCTCTGTCAAATAAATAAATAAAATCTTTTTAAAAAATTGCTTTTTGAAATAGTTGTGCAACAAAACTTTTGTTTGTGTGTATATTTATATTTTTAAAAAAGTTTTTACCTGTTAGTGTTAGACATTTGGGTTATTTCCAGTGAAATCATTAACTGTGCATGAGAGGGTGTAAGTTTTAGATTTGGGTGAACGTAATCCCAGAACTGAAAGACTATAAAGTCTGCAGCAGTGAGGAAACCAGCCCCAGGGGTTTTTACAGTTAGAAACTGAAAGCTTTTGCAAGTTTCGGAGAAATCTATGTGGAAGGTCCTATGACTTGCCATCAGGGAGAGACATGCCAAAGAAAGGACATTCTTAGAGGGAAATAGAAATACAGATTTTCTTAGACTTAGGATGGGGTTATGTCCCAATAAACCCATCATAAATTGAAAATCTAGGACGTCAAAAATGCATTTAACACAGCTAACTTAGTGAATATCAATAGGTTAGTCTAGCTTACCTTAAAGGTGCTCAGAACACTTACATTAGCCTACAGTAGGGCAAAATCATCTAATACAAAGCCAATTTTATAATAAAGCATTGAATATCTCATGTAACATATTTTTAAAAGGTTGTACTTATTTATTTGACAGAGGAGAGCAAGCACAGACAAGGGTCACAGCACAGGGAAAGGGAGAAGTAAGCCCCCCGCTTAGCAGGGAACCTGATGCCGGCTTGATCCCAGGACCCTGAGATCATGACCTGAGCTGAAGACAGATGCTCAACCAAGGCCCCCTCTCATGTAACATATTGAATACTGTACTGAAAGTGAGCAACACGATGGTTGTTAAGTGTATCAGTCATTTACAGTGGTGATCATGTGGCCACTGGGACCTGTGTCGCCCCTGCCCCAGATCACAAGAGAGTATCTCTATACTGCATACTCCTATCACTTCTTGGCCTTTTGGCTAAGATCAATTGTAGTCTATACTTGAACCTGTAGCCTGGGAGAAGATCCAAATTCAAAATTTGAAATATGGTTTCTACTAAGTGTGTATTGCTTCTGTACCGTCATAAAGTTGAAAAACTGTAAATCAAACCACTGTAAGTCAGGGACCATCTGTAGTCAGTTATTAGAGTAAGCTGGGAGGTTGGGTGTTTGTGTGTGTTTTTTAAATTTTTACGTTTATTTACATTACGTTACATTACATTATTACATTTATTTTTACCTGCTTGGTTTGGAAGTACTGTATACGTTTTTTCAAATGCAGTCTGTGTGGTCCCTGGGCCAGGCTTGGTCTTTTCCCAACAGCACTGGGGAAGCTTGGATACAAGGAGAGTTCTGGTTATTAATTTTTGCTGTGGTCAGGGAGGATGAGGGCTGGAAATCTTGGGCTCCACTGAAGGATGAAGAAGCTGAGCTTTAGGATGGGTTTGGATTTTGAGAGGGAGTGTTTGAATTAGTCATGGAGGATTGGGTTTGAAACTACCGAATAGGTAACCAAGTATAACAAGAATAAGGCATCATCCTGAAAGTATCAATAGTTCATTAATTTTGTTTAGTTTTAATTCAGCAGATATTTATTGAAAGCTTACTATGTGTCAGGTCCCCACCAGGCTGGGCACTGGCAGCTAATTGTATTGAAAATATTACTATACGGTACATGGAAAATGTATTCATGGAATAAAATCACTTTGGATTGAAAACATGATTCAATCTTATTAAAAATACACATCTTTGAACAACTTCCAAGGCAGTGTAAACAATACTTTCTTTGTTTTAAAATAAGGAAAGTCCAAATCTCTGAAATGCCAATTACTATGCAGTTTTGAGTTTTTTTCCCCTTTTTTTTTTTTCCCCTTGGTTAACAAACATCATGTCTGGTTTCTCAAATGCCTTAATGAACCTTTCAGAATCTTTATGCAAATATAGAAGTTGTAAATATCTATGCACCCTTTCTCCACCCCCTTAATACTTCCCCCTAAGATTAATTCTTCTCATTGGACTCTGGGAAGTTGTTAGCACTGACTTTTCTTAGCCAGAACCAAATGTAAAAAACCGTCTTTCTCAGCCTGGGATTATTTTTGTGAGACTGGAGAATGCTGCCTTCACTAGGGCAGTGGATTGCAAGGTCCAGTGAGGTGCCAAAGGGAAAATTCCTAAAGGGAGTATCCAACAACCCAGGAGGCCTGAAGATCATTGCTATGGCAGCGAGAGGTGGTTCTGGCCTATTCCTTTCGTGGCTGGGGCTCCCAGGCCCCTGGCTCAGCAGGCATGGGACAGAGCTGCCAGTCTGATGTCAGGGGACGATGGAGCTTGTTCTTCTGACCAGACTCCAGCAGTCACCTTTGTTGCCTTAAGCTAGTAAGTTACCTGTGTGAAGTGACAAATCAGAGGCATTCCAGGAGTAGTCTTGGGACTATAAGTTTGGCATTTCAGGGAGACCTGGTGTTCAATCCTGGCTCACCCATTGAATAGTTAGGAAAATTTGAACAAATTAACTTCTGTATATCTGTTTGCTTGCTTGCCCACTCATTCATTCATTCATTCATTCATTCATCTGAAAATGAATATACCTATCATAGACTCGTGCCTGGGATTAATTGGATGTATTTATATGTAAGACCATGAAATACTAATATAACTCCTTGCCTATGATATTAATTTCACAACTAAATGTAGCTAAATTATTAATGTTTTTGAACATCAGCATATGGAAGTTTATAAGTTTGGTTTAAGCTGCCCACTCTGTTTTTATTCAGTAAATTAGTGGTTAATATTTGGTTAAGGATCATTGTTTCCCAAATATAAATAATACCGTTTTGTAACTCATCGGTTCGTAGAATGTGATTCTTTCTAAGGAGATTTTCTGGCCCTTTCCAATCACTAGAAAAGGCTCTACCTGGTAGATATGGAGATAATGAGCACACAATGTGTTTATTGTAAACCTTTATCCCTTTCTCCTCTAGGAAAAAAAAGAAAAAATAACCAACTAAATCTATCATGGGCAGTGGTTCCTAATGAAAAGACTTTATCTTTGACCTACAAGACAGTCGCCTCATGTATAAGAAGACAAGATTTTTATTTTGTAGCTTCCCTATCCACAGCTCAGACTCCATTCCTTTTTCAAGAAACTGAAGCAGCAGAGTACAGGCCTAGAACCTCCCACTATTGGTCACATACTTCCCATATCTGTAAATCATAATCAGCCCCTTTATATTAAAAACGGTGTCTAAGATGAGACCTGCATATGCCTTGTTTGTTGATAATACATGTCTTAAAACAAAGTGAGTCCGTTTGAATAAGTTAGCATTTCCTGTCTAAATTCTTGATGAGGTTAGTTCTCTTGACCACACACATTCTCTTGGGTATGAAGTGTGAGGCAACATCAGCATGAAGGTGTTCTTTCTCAGTGAGCTTGTTGGTGCCATATTCTTGTCATGCCAGATTCATTTCCACATGGATACGCATTCAATTAAAAATTGCTAATGCCATTTCCAAAGAAAGATTATTACTTTGGTCATAAAGAAGTAAACAGCTGCATTTTTCCTCATTAAGGTATTCTAATCAGGTTATCACTGGTCATAAATATTGAAAATTGGTGAGAACTGTCAAGGTCATAGAGAAAGAATCTGTGATCAAAGAAGAGGGTAGCCCGCTATAATCACATTTTGAACTGGTGTGCATTTTCCAAGAAATACAAGCCTTCTTACTGAGACTGGCTGCTCTTTGAACAGTATGAACACTTGTCATGCATTACCATTTTGTGATTTCAGAGATGTAGACAATTTTAAAGATTTGTCAAGCATCGTTGAGTTCCCAGACATTACTTGTGTATTTAATGAAAATAACAGTATCTTGTTCTTTGCACTAGACTGTTCCAAATAGGGAGAGAGTTCATAGTTTAAAAAAAAACATCTAAGGGCAAAACTAGCAGTTCCTACCCACCCCCACCCTTCCATACCTACCTACCTCTGAAATAACTAAACAAAAACCTTTCTAAATCTTCCATCTTTTAAAGTGAAGGACACACTTTAAATGAGAGTCAGTGAAAACCTGTCCTCAGGATTATACACAATAGAAACATATCAAGTGTCTGAACAATTTGTTTCCTTCTCTACTTAAAATTCACTTTGTGTTTGACATTTTGGCACATTTCCTGACATTGCTGAGCATTCATTGCATTTTTCCAGTTTTTCCAGTTTGATTAAAAAGAATTTCTACATTGTCAACCTTGATGGTTTCCAGTCTGATAAAGGAAAATGACTAGGATTATTTTAATTTTTTATTTTTATAGATCATTACTGAGTTTGAGAAACTCTTCAAATGTTTACTTTTCATTTGCTTTCCTTTTAAAAATTCACTTCATACTTTTATGTTTCTATTTTCCTCTTATTTTGTAAAAGCTCTTAATATGTATTTTACACTAAATATGTAAAATCTTTTGTGTCTTGCATTCTAAATTCTCCCAGTTTTATCATTTATCATGCAGCTTTGTTTATGGAAGGATTTTTAGTGTTCTAGTTTTATATTAGAGGCAATTCTGTGTGTTGTCCTTTGCTTTGTTTAGAAATGCATGTACGTTAAAAGTCTTTAAAATATTCTCTTACCTTAGGGGTGCCTGGGTGACTCAGTTGGTTGAGCATCTGCCTTCAGCTCAGGTCATGATCCCAGGGTTCTGGGATCAAGTCCCTCATTGGGTTTCCTGCTCAGCAAGAAGCCTGCTTCTCCCTCTCTCACTCCCCTGCTTTCGTGCGCTCTGTCAAATAAATAAAATCTTAAAAAAAATTCTCATCTTAAATTTATGATAGATTAAATATTTGACAGAAACAAACTGAAGTTTATTCTTTTGTGATATGAGGTAGAGTCTAAATTAAAAAAAATTTTCCTCAACATAATCTATTGAACAGTTTGGCTTTTCCCCACTGATTTGAGATGGCATCCTTATATATTAAATCTATTTTTATTCATGTGTTAGTGGGCATTGCATTGCATTCCATTCATTGATTTTTCTGCTTTTCCATCAAAATGTTTTGCTTGTGGTGTATCTATAATTGTTTTAATGATCTGGTAGAGTAAGTCATAATGGCCAATGTTCTTTTTAGAAATTCTCCTGGCTGCTGTCTGACATTTGTTTCTTCACATTGAAGTTAGAATTGGAAATGAGAATTGACCACTTGCATTCAGCTTCCACGTAATTTTCTAGGGAATTGCTATTGTAACTACCCTTTTTTGAATTTTCTCATTCAAGAACATGTCCCCAGTACTATTTTCTTCCCCTTCTGTCTCACCTCTCTCACAGAACACGAGATTTTACTATTAGGAAGACATTTATTATTAGGAAGGAAGATTTTACTATTTGAAGCCTATGAAGGCATACCCTCAAGAGCAAATCATCTTGAGGGCTACTGAATTATCCAGGTGTCTTCAATGAAGTAATTTACATTGTTATGGTAATATAGTTAGTGGGTCCCTGATCAGCATCAATTGGGAACTTGTTAGAAATGCAGATTTTCAGACCCCCCCCTCCTGACCTGCTTAATCAGAAAGTGGGAGGATGGAACCCAGCAATCTGTTTTAATAAGCCCTCTAAGTAATTCTGATGCAGGGGAAAGATTGAGAAACACTAGAGTAGTGGACAGAGCACAGCTTTGTAGTCGCATAGTCTGCAGTCTCACTTTAGGTCTTTATCCAGGTGGGGTTTTGAGTAAGTGATTTGCATATTTAAGTCTGTTATCCAGGTATAGTTTTGAGTAAGTGACTTGTATATTTAAGTCTGGATATCCTCAGCTGTAATATGGGCTATTGTGAGAATTATCTGTATCATAAACAGAGGGTATAGACCATGAGTAGCTATTGTTATCAGACTGCTTTCTATTGAGGGCTGCAGTAGTATACAATATGAGTTTTAGATAATAAGGGTAGTATGTAGGAGAAGGAGGGAAAGCCTGGAAAATAAGGGGTATTACTGGTTTTGATGGGTTCTAGATAATGGGTGGATGCCCAGGAGGGCATAAAAATGCCTGCTCTGGGGTGGTGAGGGTAAACACTCTGTCTTGTTCAAGACTGGCACTTTCTAAGTGGGCAGACACAGTAGGCCACTGTTACTGAAATCCTTGAATTTCATTTTAGCGATATGTGTGGGATTAAATTATTATAGTCCCGCTGTTACATTGAATAAAATAAAATTCTGACCTATATCTCTAGTTTTAAAATCTCTGTCATAGCAAATTTCTAAGAAATTGGAGGAAGGATAACTAGAATACACAAGTGAAATAAGGATAAATATCTTCATTCAAATGGTAACAATTAATACACAAAAGTAAATACATAGAACCTTATCAGTCACTGGGAAACTGGAAGAATGTTGATTTACTCAACATCAGTAAATTACTTTATTTCAGAGTGTGGGCTAAGTAGAGGCCATAAAATGCTGAATATGAGTTTTAGCTATGGCTCTTGAGCTGTTCCTAATTGGGTGGTAGAAATAGCCAAGTGATGTGATAGGGTTTATGGCAAGGCTAGAAATAATGGCAGACATGGAAGTCTGCAAGAGCCCCAAAGCTTCTTGGAAGAGGGAACTCTTGAGCTGATTTTGAAGATCTGCCACAGAAGAGGTATTTTCAAAATGCTGTAAGAACTTATTCAGTGATGAGTTCTGCTTAAAGGCACTGAGGGGTCTTATGGTGTAGGTGACTTGAAAGATGAATGGACATTGCCAAGCCAGAAAAGAAAGATGGATATTGTATATGAAGACATAAACACACCAGAGTACCCTGAGTATTAGAGAATGTGGGATAGTCCAGTGTGAGTACAGCGTACATGGGTGAGGATGAGATGGGTGAGGCTACAGGTGAAACTGGGCCTGATTGTTCAAGTTCTCCTAAGATTATGGTGGACTAAAAGACTTTTTGTTTAATATTTTGTCTTGTTTTTGGATAAAAGTATTATATCTTAGTTGGTGCTTGGTCTTTTTTCTTTTTAAATAACTTTTGCTGTTACACTCACATTAGATAAGGGATTTAGATGAGTTTAGAAAACATTGTGATACAAATTCATGCTCATATAACACAATTTTACTTATTTATTTTAAAGTTTTATTTATTTGTCAGAGGGAGAGAGCTCATAAGCAGGGGGAGTGGCAGGCAGAGGGAGAGGGAGAAGCAGGCTCCCTACTGAGCAAGCAACCTGATGAGGGACTCCATCCCAGGACCCTGGGATCATGACCTGAGCTGAAGGCAGACGCTTAACTCACTGAGCCACCCAGGCGCCCCTCTTATACAATTTTAGTTTGGGTCTTATCCAGCCTTTTCTCAGTATTGAAGACTTTGGAGCTATGGGTTCAAAAATAGGTTGATTTATATAAAGCCTCTTCTACCAGTGTCAGGGCCTGGAGTTATTCTTGTCACCTGAATCTCCACTGTTAAGTGTGCTCTCAGCATCCAGAGACCAGGTCTTCCTCACGGAGCACATAGACGTTTTGGGTCACTGGAGCCCTGCCCTGAACTTGAGGCAATTTGGCTGGGTCCTGACTCCCTGGCTAGCTCATTTTTTCCTTCTGGAGCCTGGATTTCTGTGGTCTCTGTGACCAGCTGTGAGCCTGCTATAAATTAGACCAGTGTTCCCCCTGCCCTGCCCCCCAAACATTGACCACATCCCCAGCCTAACTTCTACACATAGCACAAGTGCCTTGAGACCTTGGCTCTTGTGTTTCATCTACCAGGTGGTATCCCTTTATTATAATACAGATGCTCAAACCTGTATTTAGCAGATCTGGCGGAGTTATCTTGACTCCAGGCCGCACATCCTAGTCAGCCCTTTTCATCCCTAAATCCCAACTCTGCATATTATTCACTTTTACCCTGAGTAGAAGAAACATATTTGTATATTATAAGGATTATAAATTGCTTAATCCTGTATGCTCTTACAATATAGTGTTCTTTTTAATTTCCATTTCTTGATGTTCTAGTTTAGTCCTGGGCTATTTTGATAGCCCCTTCTTGCTCCTAGTTTTTATTTTCTTAAGATTTAATATGCTACAAGGATATTTTCAAACTATGAGTCAGTTCCTATCAGCCACCCCTCGTCTCCCCATAAAGTTCTTTTTGCCTGTGTAGTAAAGGCCAGACTCTGGAGTAGGCACTGGGAAGGTATGGATGCCTCATTCTAACTTTCCTTTCTGGCCTCATCTCCTACGGTCTCTTTCCACCTAATTCTTTTCAGACTTGGGAGGTGGACTGTGACTCTTCTACATACTGGGGAGTTTCAGGCTCCTTGTTTCTGTTTAGAGTTTCTTCAGTGTGGAATTCTACTGGCCCAACTCACTGCCCAAAGGAATCCACACATTTTTCAAGGCCCAGTTCCAAATTCCACCTTTTCCTTGAAGCTTTCACAGATCCTCAAGCCAGATTTATTTTCTTTTCCCTTTTGCTTTCATAGTACTTTACCTCTAAGTCTGTCACAGCAAGTATTACCTTTCTGGCTTCTATTTGTTTTGTTTGCAAGCTTGTTTTCCTCACTAAGTTGTAAGATTCTTTTTTTTTTTTTTTTTTTTTTTTTTTAAGATTTTATTTATTTGACAGAGAGAGAGATCACAAGTAGGCAGAAAGGCAGGCAGAGAGAGGGGGAAGCAGGCTTCCCGCCGAGCAGAGAGCCCGATGTGGGGCTCCATCCCAGGACCCCGAGATCATGACCTGAGCCGAAGGCAGAGGCTTAACCCACTGAGCCACCCAGGCACCCCTAAGTTGTAATATTCTTAGAGCATGATATATTCATCTTTTTGTCCATGGTAGCATTTGCTACTTAATTGAGTCCTTTTATCTACACTAGTATTTGTTCATGTTATTTTGTCCTGTGTAATGGGTTTTTCGTAATTGTTCATATTAGGATTTTGGTGGTCTAAGAAACCTAGTTTAGGCATAGAGGGATTGCAGTGGAGAAAACCACTGTTTCTTTTCCTCCTCTCCCTCAGGTATATATGTCAGATAGACGAATCTGGAAGAATGCTAGGGGCTGTGTGAAGAGGTATGGTTTGGGAAGGAATACTCCCCATGGACATTTAACCAGGGTAATTGTAATGCTTTGTTTAAAAATTGTTTGAAAATCATAATCCTTATCATTTATAAATATTGTTAATATCAAGTGGCAGCACTTTCACATACACTAACTCAGCCTCTGTAACACCACCATGGGGTTCATGTTTTATCTTTTTATATAGGAGGAAACTGAAGCTCATGCGTGGGTGGCTCAATGGGTTAAAGCCTCTGCCTTCAGCTCAGGTCATGATCCCAGGGTTCTGGGATCGAGCCCCACATCTGGCTCTCTGCTCCACAGGGAGCCTGCTTCCTCCTCTCTCTGCCTGCCTCTCTGCCTACTTGTGATCTCTGTCTGTCAAATAAATAAAATCTTAAAAAATAAGTTCTTATTTAGATGCTGGGTTTTATGTTAAATATGTTAGAGCATTTTGTCTTTATAGCAGCTCTGTGTGAGAAATAGTACTTTCTTTGTCCTTATCAGATATAAAAAACAAAAACCGAGAGAATGAGAGATGAAGCAACTTCTCCAAGATTATTCTTGGTATCTTGCTACTGTAATCATCCATTCAAAATACATATGATTTTAGCATGTTCCATGTGAAAAACTTTCTTTAGAGATTAGTTTTCCAGAAAATTTCAAAGTATAACATTCTATCTGCCTGTACTGACTTTGTCACATAGACTCGGGTCTGAATCAAAGATGTGCCATTTTCTTATTGGGTAACCTTTGGCAAGCTAGTTAACCTCTCAGAGCCTCAGTTCCTTTGCCAATAAAATGGGGATTAAAATATATTTTGGATGTGTTGAAAGACACATGGTAGTAGGGCTCTAAAATTTTAGTTTGCATTCATTTTCCTCTTTTACTTTTTCATGAAATCACTCAAAACAATCATGTGATCCCATAAAAAAGTTTAGTGAGTTTTTTAGCGTGACCACAACAGTTTTCTTGTAAACAGCTTGAGGAGTTCCAGCAGACCAGTAACGTCAGTTGCAATGTTGGAGAGTACACACTGGACTCGAAGCTGTGTTTAGTTTGCTACTTTATTGTCCATTTCTTATTTTAAGAGGGAGGGAAATGCTTTCATTCAATAATTAGCTCCTGACTTGTTATTACTTGTTGGTGCTTGAAAGGGGTACCGAACCTGTAGAGAGAGAAATAATCAGTACTTTTCATGTCCTATTTGGGAGGTGGGAGTCTGTAACATAATGGGAATAATGCTGTTTCCACCTCTTTAGCTAAACTAAACAACCGTGATTCTAGATAAAAATATTTCCTCACTGATAAGCTTCTTGAATGCCTAATTTGACTTTATAATTTTGTAATGTTTGGTTACCGCCATGAGGTCGTTTGAAGATACATGGTTGTTTATCCAGTGGTTGAAGTAAATGAATTACTATGCAATCTTTGTTGTTGGTTATATGAAGATGTCTTAGGACAGTGTGGATTTTCATTAGGGTATTGTTCTGTTTAGCTGTGCAGATGAACTATATTTAAAGTAGCAACTTACAACAGTGAAGATGTGTAATACTATATTTAACATCTCCATGTACATCAATCCATTTGCTGATATACCTATATAAATCATAATTAGAAGTAAAAGTCACTTTCTAAAATGTAATTCTAGAAAAGTCGTTTAAAAATCAGGGTTTTTTTAAAATGGGTTTTTTTTTTTTTAAGATTTTATTTTTAAGTAATCTCTACACCCAACATGGGGCTTGAACTTAGAATCCCAAGATCAAGAGTCATATATTCTACAGACTGAGCCATCCAGGTGCCTCTAAACATAAATTGTTTAAACATTTGGAAATCTGATGTTTGGTCTTATGTACTGAAAGATATTATTTAAAGGAACCAATTTTGAAATTGTTGAGGTGAATAATGAAGCTCAAATTTACACAAATGATATAAAAATTTGCATTGAAAATACTTTCTGTCTCAGGATACAATGGATTGTAACCACATAATAAACAGTAATTTTTTTAAAAGATTTTATTTATTTGTCAGAGAAATAGAGTACAAGCAGGGGGAATGGCAGGCAGAGGGAGAAGCAGCTCCCCACTGAGCAGGGAGCCCAATGTGGGACTTGATCCCAGGAACCTCCATCAGGCATGAGCTGAAGGCAGTTGCTTAACTGACTGAGCCAGCCAGGCATCCCTTTAGTTTTTCCTCAATGGAGTAACATTCCACTGGAAGTTAAGCAGCTTCTATTCAAAGTCAGTAGAAACTTTCCAACTAATTCACACTTGAGACCTTAATGTTAGTCTTGCTGTAGGTAGTGTGGATTAGAATTGATAAAATAAGGTATTAGGTCCACCACTGCACATATTTATGTGTAAGGAGATTGAGGGTATCATTAGGGTCATAGAACTCTTTGGGAGCAAAGCTGGGGCTAGACACTGGTTTTCTGTCTGCTAGCTTTTTTAAAAAAGATTTTAAAATTCATTTATTTGACGGAGACAGTGACAGAGGGAACATGAGAAGGGGAGTAGGAGAGGGAGAAGCAGGCTTCCCGCTGTGCAGGGAGCCTGACTGTGGGGCTTGATCCCAGGAGCCTGGGATTATGATCTGGGCCAAAGGCAGACACCCAACTGACTGAGCACCCAGGCACCCATCAGTCTGCTAGCTTTAAGTTGTTTTCATAATACTCCTGGGAGAGATGTTCTGATCTCGCAGGAGGCTGGTGTGGTAGCAAAACTATTGGCTTGGTGGTCAGACAGACTAGTTGATTACATTCTGGTTTTTGCTTACAAACTTGTGGCTCTGGGAGTTATTTATGTTCTCTGATCTCATCTTGACTTTAGGGTGTTTCCTTTAACTTTTTAAAGATTTTCTTATTCATTTGTCAGGGGTGGAGGGAGTGCATAAATAGGGGCAGCAGCAGAGGCAAAGGGAGAAGTAGGCTTCCCACAGAACAGGAAGTCCAATGTGAAACTTGATCCCAGCACCCTGGGATACTGACCTGACCCAAAGGTAGATGCTTAACTGGCTGAGCAACCCAGGTGTCCCTCCTTGAACTACTTAAAAATTTTAGCCCCTGAATTTTTATTTTATGACAATTGTAAATATTTTTGTATTGCTACAATCTTCATTAAATTTTTAATATCTATATTGTATTCAATTGGATTGATGTGTCATTTACTTAATAATTATGGCATACTTCATTATGTATTACTTTTAGATTTCATAATAACTTGGATTTTCATTTATTTACTTTTTCTAATAACTTGGAGTTTTATACTGATCAGCACGGGAGTTTTGACCTGCTCTGTTTCCGACCTGGGCCGGTTCACCCCGCCTTAGGCAACCCCCCTCCCCCCCCCCCCCCCCCCCCCCCCCCCCCCCCCCAGGTCACCATATTGATGCCGAACTTCGTGCCGACACCCGATCGGCATAGCGCACTACAGCCCAGAACTCCTGGGCTCAAGCGATCCTCCTGTCTCAGCCTCCCTAGTAGCTGGGACTACAGGCGCGCGCCACGGCGCCTGGCACTTGGAGTTTTATAAATGAAGCTTTTAAAAACCAATTTCCCGATAAATATTTATTCTGAAAATATGGTGTGTCAGACATTTTTTTAAAAGACATAATACCCCACCCCAAATCCATTTTTCAGATCTCTTAAGAAAAAAATTTTTGAATCTGTAAGATATATCTCAAATACCAGAGAAGGAAAATATTCCATAGGCAAGCATCCAAAGATAGGTTTATTTTCATTAGAAAAATGTTAGGATTTTAAGATGATATAGATTCAGGCTAAGATCTATAAAAGTAAATAATTCATTTTTTCTTATTTTATCCTTAATTTTCTTTCTTTGAAAATATATCTAATGATATGAATTTGATAGTCTACTTTTTTCTGAGATGAATACAATTTTCTGAACCTTTGGCATTTATTTTAAAGACTCGACTTTTCGTTAAAATTGTTTACTGGAAAATATCAGTGAATATTATTAGAATTCTGTGACTTTAAATACAAAAATTCCAGTTATGCGATGTAAATGTCATGCAAATATATTTATGACCCCAAATTTTGAGCTGGAGTATGTAAAGGTACTTATGTTTGAAAGATTATATGCCATGCTTGGAATAACTCAGTACTACAAGATGGTAACTCTGAGCATCTCAAAAGTAATAAATTTGTGACTATTTAATGAAAATAACAGGATGATAGTGTGTAAATGGATAATTTATTTAGATATTTACAACATGGTATTTGTTTATAACATTGAAGTTCAATTAAAAAACAGTTCAAGAGTATGTTGTATCCTGTTATCAGTACATCAGTACATCAGTACATTTAAGTCTAAAATTGATAGTTGACAGTCTCTGAATGTAAGAGTTGCAGGTTTGTTTTGTCACCATTTATGTTCTTTAGAGAAAAAAATTGCTGTGATAAAGTCAGTTACTTAGAGGATAAATTTTTGTCTTCTCATTATCGTCTGTGGATATCTTAATATTCAGACTTGTCTATCAGTTTTTGAGAGACCAATTCTGTAATTTTGATCTATTTATATTTACCTTAGGCAACTAATCCTATAGAATTTAAGACTATGAAATGATGTTTATATTAATCTTCTAATCTTGCAGAAGAAAAATTGAAACCCCCAGCATGACTTCTTTAGAAACAAGGATTTTGCTGTCTAGGGAAATATTATTATATAATGTAGAACTAAATACTCAGATTTGTTATCTAATAATGAATATTTAATTCCTCATAGTCAGGCATTTTACCAAAATGGTTTCTATGAATGTTGTTCAACATACTGACCAGAATACTAAAATGTATAATAGCATATATCTTTCAGCATCATGGTTTCTACAGAAATGTGGCAACAGATTCTTGCTGAAGGCTAATTCTTTTCTTAAAATTCATCAAGTATAGATTTTATTGAAATGGTAGGATTTATCCTTTAAGTCAACAAAATACTGTTTTATTTATTTTTAAAATTTTTAAAAGATTTTATTTATTTATTTGACAGAGTTCACAAGTAGGCAGAGAGGCAGGCAGAGGGAGAGAGAGAAGCAGGCTCCCCGCTGAGTGGAGAGCCCGATGTGGGGCTTGATCCCAGGACCCTTTAACCCACTGAGCTTTAACCTACTGAGCCACCCAGGTGCCCCCAAAATACTGTTTTAGATTAGCCTGAGCATATTCGAACTACTTAATGTATTGGTATTTTTTGTGTATAACATAGTCTGATGATTAAAGAATTACAAGTGTGGGGGTGCCTAGTTGGCTCAGTTGGTTAATCCTTCGCCTTTGGCTCAGGTCATGATCTCAGGGTCCTGGGGTGGAGCCCGCATTGGGCTCCCTGCCCTCTCCCTCTGCTTGTGCTCTCTCTCTCTGTCAAATAAATAAACAAAATCTCATTAAAAAAATTACAAATATGGTGTAATGCTGTTGACTAATGTGCATTGAGACTATTTAGGAAACGTTGTAGAAGGTACCACATTATGTAGCTATAAAAGGAAACATTGTTCTTACATTGTAACACAATATGAATAGAGCAACAAACTGGCTAAGTCTGGTTGAAACAATTTCATTTAGTCTCTTTCAAATGCAGTGATAATAGAAAACACTATATTTTAAAATAGTGTGAGCTTCTGTGCACTATACTTAAGACAACATGTTAAACTTAAAAAAACCTGGTTTTATTTTTTCAAGTTACTGAAATACTTTACGAATCTTTTAAATTGGGGCTCCTGGATGGCTTAGTCGATTAAGCATCTGCCTTTGGCTCAGGTCATGATCTCAGCATCCTGGGATCAAGCCCCATGTCAGGTTCCTCACTCAGTGGGGAGCCTGCTTCTCCCTCTCCCTCCTCCTCCCCACCCCAACCTGCTCATGTTCTCTTTCTCTCAAATAAATAAAATATTTTTAAAAATCTTTTAAAATACTTAAGTACTTTTTAAAAAAATATTAAATACTAAAGTTACACTCTACCTTGGAAAACTGAACTGAAAGCAAGGAAATAGGTAAACAGGGTCAAAGTACCTAAAGCAGATGTCATAAAGTTCAGTCATTTTTCTCAAAGATCACGAACAGATTCCTTACCCAAACCTTTTCAGAGTTTATTTAATGTTTAACCTGACAGATATGATTGATTTCAGAAAGCAACACTGATCTCTTACAAATCTGATGAAAAAGAGAATGAAAATGTTACAATGGATTCCAAAAGTTTCTTTAAGAATAATAATGATTTATGTTAATAGGTTAGAAATTCCATCCAGATGGATGACCATCTAGAAACTATATAAATTAAAATTTTGAATCAAGTATTAGAACTGTTTGATCAATAAATTGTAGAAAAAATGAAAAGTTATCAGAGGGCTATCTTCTAGAAAGTTCTGGGGTTCGTTATGGAGGCAAGATTATTTGATTTTCTGAGGGATAGATAATGCATTCTTTATAGTTTTATAGAGCACAGAAAAAGCTAGGAAGTTTGAGTTTATCTTATAAAAATTAGCACACTGCTATTACCATTTTATAAAGAAATTGCACAAAGTGAAAAGTTATCGTATGAATATGGCTGTAAAACACAAAACTTAAAATGCAAAATAAAATTATGTTCATCAGTATATTACTCTATCACTGAGTAGGATTACTGCAGGAATTTTTTAAAAATGGCTTAAGGGTAGGAAACTATTCATATATCACTTTAATTAGTCAAAAAATCATGCTGAAGGTTACAGAGTTTTTAATTGGCAGAACCAGTGTTATAATATGAAAGTTAGCTGGTCATTACCCAGTCCTGGGAAGTCACTCTTCTTTCTCCTTACAAATTAAAATACTTATCCTAGACTTCTCTGAGGTCACCTACCCTATCTCCCAGTTTTAGCAAATGACCATCTCACCCATGCTGAAATAACTCCCGAGGCCAGGGGCTAACAACCTTTTCAGCAAATCTAGGTCCCTGACTTCATGGTTGTCCATTTGTTCTGAGAGTGTTTACTGAGTGCCTGCTCAGAACCAGCCACTGCGTCAGAGTGTGGGGAGACAAATGTCAATACGAGGTGGTTCCACCCTGGAAAAACTCCTGGTCTACCAGTACTTCTCAACATTATAATAAACCATTTTTGAGAGGATATAATTTTTTTGCTTTTAGTGATCATTTTTATTCTACCCCATCAGAAAACATAAATTCATGGATTTGATGTTACTGCTTAGAACAAAGTTTGATTAAAATGTATATATAAAACATTAATAGTACCCTAATATGACAAGTTGGTGGGTGAGGGGAATATGAAATGACTCACTGGTCTGAAAAAGAAAATATTAGAACTTCTATTAATATGTAATGTAAAAGAGGGAGAAGCAGACTCCCTGTTGAGTTGGGAGTCCAACCGGGACTCAATACCATGACTCTGAGATCGTGACCTGAGCCGAAGGCAGCCACTCAACCGACTGAGCCACCCAGGCTTCATCAGTATTTAACACAGGGTGGGCACTGAGGACATCCCTTATGTTGTGGGTCAAAGAGGCTATGTGTGATGTTGGAGAGGCCTTGTGGGAAGAGAGTGAGCATGCCGTGCTGGGGCCACGTTGCTAGCCGCTGGTGGTTATTACCTTTTGGTATATTGCTGTTCACCCGTGCCTGCCAAGTGTTCTACACCTCATATTATTTATAAACTAATCTTCATGATGGTCAGGTATGCATGCCTGCAAAGAAATCACACATTGAATGTGATTAAAAATATAAGCACAGTGTACTACAAGGAAGTAGCGAAGTTGACAGTTAGGGTTTTAGTATAAGCTTTCTGTCAGACATATAAGAAACAACCAGATCTGATAATAAGTGCAGCCCATCAGCTTTTTCCTTTCATTGATGTTGGAGATTGATGGTTTGGATTTTCTACCTGGTTTTGCAGCTTCTGGTCTAGCTTTCCTCTAGCCCATTCTCTGTATCAGCCAGGCAATGTACCTACAATGCAACTCTGATGTAATTTTCCTGCTTAAAACACTTTTTTTTTTTTTAATTGCTAAGGGCCAATTCCAGTTTTTGTTAGATACACTGGTATGGGTCCTACCTTCTCCAGCCTTACCTCCTCCTAACTGTTTCTAAAGGACTTTCTCTTACCTGTGCCTAGAGGACTCGCATCTTTCCCTTCACTAGGCTGTATCCTTCTCATCATTCGGGTATGCTGAGCTGTCACTTCTCCCAAGAGATCTTTTCTACCTCTAAGCCAGGTGAGGTGTGCCCTGATGCAGCCCATTGCCCAGGCAGCTTGGCATAGGCTTGCTATATGGCTTATGTCCATTGTGACCAACCTTAGCAAATATCTCTAGGACTTACCTCCATGATTACCCTAGTGTGTGTAATACATATTTATGATTAAATTGATTAAAACCATGTTTTGGAAGGAAAGTGAAATGGGAAAAGGAGCCTATATAGTATTACTTGATACAAGATATTATAAATTTTTTAATCCCAAAATATAATAGATGAAAGACTATAAACAATTGTAATTTTGTTTGACAAGCTTTGTTTTTTAACTTTTCTAACTGTTTTATCACTTTTTAAGAACATCATCCCATATTGTTATTAATAATATGTTTATTGAAAGGCAAGGAAGTATGCAGTTACTTAATGTAAAATAGTTAAAATAAAAATTAATTTCTGACTTCCTTCACAGGTTTTGGTTTTTTCTATGACCAGGCTTACAGTCTATGACAAGATCACGGTGGCTTTAGATAAAGGGAATTTTTTTCTTATATTTAAAGAAATATTTATGTCATTTATACTGAATTAAAACCCTGTACTGTAACCTCTAGTCTTTTATTGAAGTGGCATTTCCTGTTCTTTAGAAGGAGAAGGAGCACTTACCAATACTGTGTTGCCTGATTATTATTTGATTTTGGACACTTTCTAGTCATGTCTTCCCTTAATTATTGATTTCTCTTTTTGCCTCTCTCCTTCCCTCCCTTTCCTTCCTTCCTCCTTTTTTTGAGTTTGATTTTTAAATGTTATTCCCAACTTCTTGCTAGAAAATGTAATTGGATGTTTCTCATATCATTGTATAAAATTTAAAAAATTGTTATATGCCAAAATACTGGTATTTCAAAGAATAAAACCTCTTTGTATTAAAATAAACTATCTCAGAATTCTACTTTAATTTTTTGCAAAATTCCTTTAGTTTATGTCCCTGAACATAATTATGTTTTGACGTCCTCACATCATCCAGCAGACCTTACTTGGAAAGTCAGTCAACACTGCCTAATGAATAGTGTGGTGGAGGCTGGGCACACAACCTTACTTTGACTTTGGTAACACCCAGCCCTTGCTTTTTCCTGGGGTACTAGGCCAAGTGCACTTTGTTTTTCACACTTAGGTCATTCCCTATTTATTATATCTATTAAATAGATCTAATTCCATAGAATTATCATTAGATCTAATTATTATTAGATCTATTCCATATTTGTTACTGGCAGGTGCACAAATGTTTGCATGTGTGAGTTGTTAAAGCTTTGGTATAGAGGTGAATGTTTGATCTGCAAGCCTTATGGTGGATATTCCTGTTTGATGCTATTAGATAATACCATGTGGAATTTTGATGAGTCCCTCCCATATGCCAAGAATTCTGTTGTGAGCGTTACAAAAATACAGATCTTTTACACACACACACACACACACACAAACACACATATGTATTTCAGATTCTTTTTTTTTTTTTTAAAGATTTTATTTATTTGACAGACAGAGATCACAAGTAGGCAGAGAGGCAGGCAGAGAAAGAGAGGGAAGCAGGGTCCCCGCTGAGCAGAGAGCCTGCTGCGGGGCTCCATCCCTGGGATCATGACCTGAGCCGAAGGCAGAGGCTTAACAGGCGCCCCTGTATTTCAGATTCTTAACTTTTCTTTTTGTTACTAGCATTCATTTGTGAATGTTAATCTGTTGTCCCGATAATTGAGAGTTGACTGTAAATAACAAACATAAAAGATGTTAAATATTTTATGTCTTTTTTTGACGTAAGTTTTGATTTAGTTGTTAAACTGTATTTCTAGGTTCTAAGCTAAAATGAACTTCTGCATTTATGTCAAGTATAACTAAAAAGAATCAGAAAGGACATTATGCTTATTTTTCCATTTGAATGCTCAAGAAATATGAGATTCAAATGACTAGCAGAGTTTGTAGGAATTTGCACTATCCTATCTCCTTTCAGCCCATTATTCTGCTAGAAATATACAGCATGTTCATAGATAATGGAAGTAAATATTTATTTGTGCAATTCCTTTCTCCTGTCATAGGTATTTTCACTTTAAAGTGAAGTGGAGGCTGAACAAAAAGAAAATTATGTGTCAATTTTTTGCCCCCCCCCCTTTTTTTAAGTAGGCTCCATACCCAGGCGTGAAGCCCAATGCAGGACTCACGACCCTGAGATCAAGACCTGAGCTGAGATCAAGAGATCAAGAGTTTGCTGTTTTAACTGATTGAGCCACCCAGGAGCCCCTTAAACATTTTTGATCAACATAGGTAAAAGTGACTTTTATTGGATGTACACTTCTAGGAATTTAGACCCATTTAGACTTTCATGAAAACTCCACCACAGTCAGGGACTTTTTGGCCATCTGTAGACCTTCTTTAGCCAACTAAGTCTTTTGCTGATTTTAAATTGGACTGGTTGTTTTCTTGTTGAATATTTATTTATTTATTTATTTTGGATATAAGTTCTTTGTCTAATGTGATTTGTAAATATTTCCTCCAGACTGTGACTTGTTGTTTCATTCTCTTGACAGCATATTTTATAGAGCAGAAGTTTTTAATTTATCACTGATAAAGTCTAATTTATCAAATTTTCCTTTTATGAATTTGTGTGTCTTATCTAAGAACTTACTAGATAATACCAGATCATAAAATATTCTATTTTTTCTAGTTTATAGCTTTTCATTTTTATATAGATCTGTTACTCATTTTGAGTTAAAATTTTTTAAGGTATAAAGTTTAGGACTAGGTTCCTAGTTTCCTTTTTTTGGTTAGCATTCAGATGTCCAATTATTCCAAAGTCATTTGTTGAAAAGACTCTCCTTTCTTCACTGAATTTGAACCTTTGTCAAAAATAAGTTCTTCACATTTGCGGAGTTCTATTTCTGGAATCTCTTGTGTTGCATTGATCAGTGTGTCTGTCAATATTATACTCTCTTGATTACTGTAGCTTAATAGTCTTGGAATCTAGTAGTGTGAGTTCTCTAGCTTGATCTTCTTTATCAAAATTGTTTTCTAATTCCTTTTCTTTACTATATATTTTAGAATCAGCTTGTCTGTATCTACAAAAGTCCTGCTAGGATTTTGACTGGAATTGTGTTAAATGTATAGAACAATTTGGGAAGAATTGACCTCTTAATACTGTGTTGAGTCTTCTAATCTATGAACATTGTAAGTCTCTCCATTCAGTCCTCTTTGATTTCTTTTATCAGTGTCATGTAGGTTTCAGAATACAGATCCTGTATTCATTTTGATGGAGTTTCACTCAAGTAGTTCATTTTTGTGGTATTTTAAAATTGTTCATTGCTGTTATACAGAAATACTTTTGGTTTTTGCTAAAGGAAATAAAAAAGGCATTTTTCATCTTTCTGTGTATTGAAACCCCTTTGCTCCTCCTTAACTCGGAACCACAGGGCTTTTCCTTGACTCTGTCTTTGCATTCATTGTCTGCTTCTGAATTTGGGCTGCCTTGAGTCCTGGCTGGGGTATAGTGGAGGGGAAAAATTTTGTTAACTCACTGCCAATTCAGTAGTACTTTGAATTCTGATCTTTTCCAATCCACCTACCCCAATTTAATTTCAGCGACCTCAAATCATTTCTTCATGAACTCCGAGTTTCATAGCTGTATTGTCTTGGAGAGACAAGGTAGTGTGTGCCAATCTTTCTGAAACAAGAACCAAGACCATGCTCTCTCTTGCAGAGACTAAAATTAAGTCTTTATAATCACAACTCAAATTTTGTTTACTTGTAGCAGGCAATCCACCTATCTGTTGAGATCTTGTAACATTTCTTTCTTATCTACTCCCTGTTAGGAAATTTATAGTATAACTCTTTTCCCAGTTCTGAATACTCAGCTTTTATTTATAGTCTTAAAATATTAAGGGAAAATAGAAAGATTTTGGCTTGAGTAAATTAAAATTGAAGATGAAATGTCAGATTAACATATTTGTGATGATTTTCCTTAAAGAGGAGAAGCCATGGTTATATCTGAAAAATTGTTTGAATTCAGACTGCTTCTGCTGGCAGCCTTGGCAAATTTTAAAAAGGATTGGAGGATTGATATTTTAAAAACAAATTTGTGTGTGTGAAACAAATTGTGTTGAAATTTGATATTACATATTTAAAAAATTTTAAGTAAGTGATAAGGCATAGAGGCAGATATTTTAAAGAAGGTATAAATTCCCCAAATTTGCATGAGCCCTCAGATTTTATTTCTTTTTTATTCACTGCCTTTAAAAAAATGCTGATTTATTTAGCCAGAAATTCTGCAGTGAAAGTATTGACAATTTTCATATTAAAATTATGACAAATACAATTTCTTTTTAATTTGTTGGCCACTTTTATGCTTAAGATTTGTTTTAGGTATGTCAGGCACAAGTCAGTAAACCATGCATTTCTGACCTCATCTTCAGGAATAACTGATGCTTTCAATGTAAATTTTAATAATTCTGTATTCCAGCATAATTTAGTATTAGAATTATATAGCTTCAGTTTCAATCTTCTTGTGCCTGAAACTAAAAATATTTAGTAACATTGATAGCTCCTATGGCATGTACTTGCATGGGGAAAAAGGAAGTAATCTAAAGGTCAATTCTGTGGTAGAGGAAGAAAGAACTCACCTGCTTTTAGAAAGTGGGTTAAGAGTGCTCTATATTTCCTCTTGCTTTTCTTGGAAAAACCAAAGTCCAAAGTCTTGTATAACCAAAGTCCAAAAAAATATGATCAAAGTCTTGAAAAGACTAGCTGGAAATGCATTTCAGTTGTGCCTCCACTTGGTGAAGGATAGGAATCAGAGGGGAGGAATGGGTATGTGGTCATGATAAAATGAAAGAGCGTAGACTTGGGGATCTTTGGGTTTGAGGGATCCCTGGGTGGCTCAGTTAAGCAGCTGACTCATGGTTTTGGTTCAGGTCATGATCTCAGGGTCCTGGGATTGAGCCCTGTGTTGGGCTCCATGCTCAGGGGGGTCTGCTTGAGGATATTCTCTCCCTCTGCCATTCCCCTTGCTCTCTGTCTCTTGCACTCACTCTCTCTAAAATAAATAATCTTAAAAAAAAAAAAAAGATCAGCATTTGAATCTAAGTTTTGTCACCAAAATTGTGGATCTATTGCTTAATGCCTCTGAGTTTCTTCTCTTGATTACAGTTGCTTTACCTCCTTAATTTGTAGACCTGTTTGATGAATTCAACAGGAATAGTTGTATAGGTACCCAAAACTGTGCCTGGTGATAGTGGTATACTCATATACTCATAAATAGAGCCTTGGGTGCCTGGGTGGCTCAGTTGGTTAAGTGTTTGCCTTTGGCTCAGCCCAGTGGAGTCCCACTTCAGGCTCCCTGCTCAGCAGGCAGTCTGCTTCTCCCTCTGCCCCTCCTCCCACTCATTCTCTCAGTCTCTCTCTGTCTCTCTCTCTCTCTCAAAAAAAAAAAAAAGAGCCTTTATTATACAATAGCTAGAGCAGATAAGGAAATAACTTCATAGCTGAGAACTTTCTGAAAGAGCATGTGCTAATGTTCAGTCTTGATGAATAGCAAGGAAAATGATTAGCTTATTTAATAGGGTGCCTAGTTTTTGGCCTGAGTACCCAGATTTGCTATATTCCTTAAGACTGAGACATAAGATAGTAATGGGTTTCGAGTAAGGTTTGGACAGGATGGTAGTGCATCTGTGGGATAGCAGGCCCTTTTCTCTTTTTTTCTTTTCATCTTACTTTAACTTCTCTTTTGAGTACATAAACACATATGTTCTCACAAACACATCTCGTAAGCACAAATTTCTTAACCCCATCTCATCTGTCTCACATGATAGTATAACTTGAAGCCTACAGAGGATTTGTGTAGACATTTCAGTCTTTAAGGTGAGCTTGTGATGATGTTAGACTGTTAAGAGAAGCTGTGGCAGAGTAAAAAGTAATGGTCTTACTGGCGATGATATGAATTTCTCACTGCATGTGCCTAAGAAAACTGACCATGTTATTTGGCCCCTGGAATCTATAGCCATGTGAGTCCAATAAGGAACTAGAAGCCACATGGTAGGATTGATGAAAAACTTAATATAAATATTACTATGAGGAAAGAGTACCTATAATATATAAAGAAACACTATATAGTACCTGGCTGAGGAAGAATAACCAAGGAAGGACTGACCCTTAGAAGGTACAAGACTTCTGTATAGAAAGTATGATTCAGCCCCCCCAAAAACAGAATCCTGCTAGTTCAGCCAGAATGGAGCTGCTCGGGAATTCTTGGGCAATTGGCCACCCTTTGCAGTGCAGGTGGGGAGCAGGGATGGACGTGCAGTGGAAGTCTGAGTGGTGGTGGGAGGTGGGAGAGCAGAAGTTTTCTCCATTGCATGAGTTGGTGGGGATGGGTAGGGTTGGGATGGTAAAGGTTGGGGAGAGGTGTTGTAGAAGGAGCCACTCGTCAGGATGTGACCTTCTAGGCCATAAGTGACTATGTGCTGGCTGCGAGGGGCCCTGCCAACAAGCTCTGCACAGGTAGGAGACATTCAGAACCTTCAGTCTGTGTAGGGGCTCTTCTTTCTATGTTGAGAGGAACTCAGGTTATTTCCAGGAGGAGAGGCTGCAAGATCACAGAGGGATGGTGTTCTATGTCCATGTCTTGGGAAGGCTTTACCAGATACCTTTCTCCATACACGCATTCCCAAACTCCAGCCCAGGCAGGGAATTCCAGGACGCCCATCTAGAGTGTCTCTCAGTGCTTTCATACACAAGCTTAACATCATCTACTTTAAAGGAGAAATGCTTAGCAGAATTCCATTGCTTATCACGGGGCCTGCATTGAAGGGTCTCTTTGGAATTGAGATGAAGTAAATTGATAACTCATACAGTATCTTTTATTTTGAAGAAGTGAGGCTTTATGCCAGTATATTGAATCAAACTATGTAAATATTAACTTGATACTTATTTTGCCTTGCATACTGCTTCCTGTCTAGTGAAGGATTGATTTTTTAAAAATTTTTTAAAGATTTTATTTATTTATTTGAGAGACAGTGAGTGACAGAGAGAGAATACAAGCAGGAGGAGGTGCATAGGGAGAGGAAGAAGCAGGCTCCCCGCTGAGCAGGATCCCAGGACCTGGGACCATGACCCGAGCTGAAGGCAGACGCTTAACCGACTGAGCCACCCAGGCATCCCTGACGGACTGATTTATAAAACTAATGAGAACTAAAATCATACCAGTGGTACATGAAAGACTTGCTGAACTGTGATCATAACATTTCTTAAATCTGCTGGGAGGTGTTTAAGTTTGCAGCAACTGGTCTCAAGTTATTGATAGTCATTTGGTGGCAGATGGTGTTTGGGGTTGTAGTTTTAGGGGAGAAACCCCAGGTCTGATTTTCCATCTCTGTTGCCCCATCACCTCCTCCTATCTTGCTTGGCAAATGCCAGCCAGCAGGGACCTAACACTGCCTAGCTTGATGATGCTTGCCCATGAAAGGATTTTCTGTTACATTGATATTTTACCTGTAACTGATGACATCAGCAGGATTCCTAGAAATAATGCCTCATTTTCTTTCTAGTCGCACGAATAGCATTGGCTTTTAGAATCTTTACAGGCAATACTAGATGTGAAAGAATTTCAGTTAATTTTTTCCTTTAGACAATTTTTTAAAAATTTATTTATTTATTTAACAGAGAGAGACACAGTGAGAGAGGGAACACAAGAGGAGTGGAAGAGGGAGAAGCAGGCTGCCCCCCGAACAGGGAGCCCGCCCGTGGCGGGGCCAGATCCCAGGACCCTGGGACCATGACGAAGGTAGACGCCCAACGACTGAGCCACCCAGGCGTCCCCCTTCAGACAGCTTTATTAACTAAACTCCTTTCCCTTCTTTTTGGGAAGCCAGCAATTCCATCTATCATTATGCATATAAAATAATGAATTGGTTGCCTGGAAAGAAACCCAGCCTCTTTTTGAGGCTTTTATTAATTATAACCAGTTTTTGTTAATGTGGCCTTATAAATACCCATTGTAGAAAGTTAAAAGACACTGATAAGCAGAAGTAAGATAAAATAACATTCGCTTGCCTAGAGATTATTCCTATTTATACTTCAATATGTAGATTTCAGGGCTTGTTTATTTCCCCATGTATCTTTTTTTTACCCAAATGACATGCTGTTTTGGTCATGCTGGTGTGTTAACTGCCTTTTTCTTTTAATGCTTGTCGCCTTTCCACGTTGATAATCTTACGTAATAATTATGTAATAATCTCAGTGCATTGTCACAGTGGCTCAATTGCCTCAGAAATATTTGCAGGTACTTTGTTCTAATTAGGAGCTGACAGGGACTTTGCTTGGCCTCTGATTATGTCCTGTAAACTTCTTCAGGTGATGGCCCTGACTTTGAAGAGAACAGGCAATTTGCCCTATACAGTATTGCACTTTGGATTTTTCTATGGCTTCCTTTGTGATATGAGTGTGTTCTTAGATTCCTTTTTTTTTTTTTTAAAGTCTGATCTAAGCAACATGGATTAAAATTAAATGGTGTTTGACTAGAATATATTGTAGATAATGTCCTATATTTCATACCATGTCACATCAGGACCACTGTCCCTGTGCCGTCCGTATTCTTCAGACCACAGTGTCTGTGCTGCTTCCTGGACCTAGCTTCTAGTTCTGTATTTGGTATTACTATAAATTAAAAATCCTAATTTTTCAGACTGATAAAAACATTATACATTTACTTTGAAAGTGTTTTAAAATGTCTGAGTGAAACTTTGAAATTTTTAAAGAAAATGTACACTTTAAAGTTTTCAGGGGTTGCTTTTCAAAGCTTTCTCTAAGATGAAGCATATATTATTTCAGTGACTTTTTAATGTGGGATCCTTGGTCTCAAGAAAATAGGAAGGCATCTTAGATATTTTAGATGCATATTCTGTATGATTTTCTAAAAAGGCCTACCAAGGCAATGTATAAATGCTATAAGAGGCTGTGATGAAGATATTGAATACAGTCCTGGGGAGAGTGAATGTAATTGGGGAGTGGCCACCAGTCAACCTGTTTATTCTCGAAGCAAGGAAGGTTTAAGGAGATAATTGCAATGGTAACTTTAGTATCAGGAATAAATGGAAATAATTAGTAGTAATACCATGAAGAATATTTTAAGTGGCATTAAGTTTTTTAAACCTTGAGGAACTGCAAGTTATTATCAAAAGTAAAAGGTACCGTATTCCCATTACAAATTGTTTCTTTCCTTCTCTCTCTCTCTCCACACACACACACAGACACACACACACACACACACACACGTATGCGCGCGCGCATGCATCATATTCCTGTTTAGTTTCTGTATCCTTTTAGTCTTGTTAGTGCTTCAAAATACTGTGTTGCTTTAAAAAAATATTTTTAGAGACTTCTCCTTTTAGAAATGCTGTTATAAAGGAATAACTTTAAAAGAAACATCTAGGGTAGTTTCCCTTTCAAAATAAATACATTTGATTACTTGATATGTGGAAGCAACTTTTCCCTAGAGAAGAAGATGAGAAGAGTCCTAGAAGGAAGTGGGCTTAGTGAAGACTGGTAACTGTGATAAGTATTTCTCACAATTCACTTTTGTTTGTATTGGCTCTTACTGTTGGCATTGATTTAGACGACTTAAAAATTCATATTCTCCACTTTTCTTGAGAATACTAGATCTTAAAGACTTGTACTTGTTGGGTGGGGAAAGGATTTGTGAGTTTAACAATGTCTTTTGCTCTTATATGTAAATGGTGTTGACTTAATAAGAAAACACTAGAGCAACCCAGAGCAGGGAGGTAGGGAATGGGGTATGGTGGAAAGGGGGGTGTCTCTGTCTTTGAACCATCACGCTTTGTATTGGGGGATGAAATTTCCTTGCAGTTCCTGATGAGTTTGTGTACTTGTGCTGAACAGGTACTAAGTCCCTGTTCTTTCTCTTCTTCTCTGCTATCATTGTCCAGGGGTGAGCACTTGACTGAACAGTGGAATTTAACAGGTGGTATGAAATTCGCTGGGCCATCACTGTGCCTAGTAAAGGGTCACTGAAATGTCAGAATTCTAAATATGGCATTTATAATCCTTTAGTGTGTGTCTGCATTTTCCCTCACCTGATTTTTGTCTTTGGTAATGGCCCCGCCCCATCGCCTTCCACAAAACACCTGAAATGAACTTTTATTTGTATATTTCTGAAAGTTCTAATCAAGACCTCCCCCAGGTATAAGATGTGTCCCAAACTCAAGGACATTTAGGTAACATTTATTTTAATTTTCATTTTTATTATGATATGTTAGTCGCCATACAGTACATCATTAGTTTCTGATGCAGTGTTCCATGATTCATCATTTGTGTATAATACCCAGTGTTCCATGCAATAAGTGCCCTCCTCAATACCCATCACTGGGCGAGCCCATTCCCCCACGCCCTTCCTCTCTAAAACCCTCAGTTTGTTTCTCTGAGTCCACAGTCTCTGATGGTTTATCTCCCCCTCTGTATCCCCCCACCCCTTCATTTTCCCTTCCTTCTCCTCATGTTCTCCATGCTACTCCTTATGTCCCACAAATAAGTGAAACCATATAATTGACCTTCTCTTGTAAAGTAGCATTTAAACAAATACAGTTTCCTTTTATCTTCTGTCTGCGGAATGCTTCATGGTATGCATAATTTAAGCCTTATAATGCTGTGAGAACAGGGACTGCTATCACCAGGATACAGATGAGAAGTCTCTGGCTCAGCCTCTACCCCTTCAGTTTTGAGTTTTGGATTTTTCAAAGAGATTAGCACATTAAAAAGGCAGACAGTTTTTTAGCTTAACACAGAGCTCTGCTGTTGATGTCCTCAAATTCCTTCTTCTCCTTTAAATATGTAGGACCTGGTGCTTGTAAAGCAAAGAAAGTCAAATGATTTGGGGTGGAAGAGTCCAAATTGTTTAAATAATTGTATAAAAATGATTTTTGTCTTCTGGCAAAACTTTTTATAATGTGAATTTTAATATACCCACAGACACAAAAATCTTTATAATTGAAAAGTGCTTTTCCAATAAATGACCCTAGTGATTTTCATACTTCAAAACAGTTTACAAAGGAAAATACTTATGGTCTTATTAGTATTCCAGATATGCAAAATGATACTAACCTGAGCCTGCTATAAAATAGGTACTTATGTTTGGTTTTGAATTGTTGAATGGGTCCTCCTACAAATATCTGTCTTACTATATAACATACTAGGATATTTTTATTTTTATTTTTTTAATTTTATTCTTTGCTATATGTAGATCCATTAAAATTGGAAAGGAATTTCACATAGAATTTCACATGGAAGCTATAAAGATAAAAGTTTCTCAAAGTACAACATGCTTCCAGGTCACTAGTGATTTCAGTTATAAGAATCTGTGCAAAAACATAGATAAATTATGGCAGAACATTGTAATAGTCTCCAATTTGTTTTCCTCCAGTATTTTCCAGCAAAATGTCAAAATTACATGTTAAAAATACTTGAAATTAAGTTTTGTTTGCTAAAGTATATAACATTTATAAAACATTGATTTTTGGTAGTGCTGGAAAACTAAGATGGTATGAAATCTCTTCTTTTTTATTTTTAAAGAGAAAGCTAAAACCTTTCTTTAATGGGTTTATAAACCACTATCACATAGCAGAGGTTTGTTCCATCTGGAAAAGATGTCCCATTTATTTCTACAATTTAAGTGGTATAGAAATCACTGCAGAAGAAATAAAAGTATTTCAAAGGTCTGAATCATTCTACTACAGGTTGGGTCTGGCCTGTAAGGGTAAATTTAAGAGTTTCTGCTCCTTGGTGGGGGGACTGCTCTTTGGAAGTAAGAAGCAGAAGATGAACCTCGTAATTCTTTTTTTCTCCCAAGCTGAGTTGTCATCCCTGTTTGGAAATTAGTAGAGTTTTGTGGTACGAATGTTTCCGGGTGGGAACTGCAGGGTGTGTCTTCCAATGGAATGTTCACCTCAAGGAGAGATTTCAGGATATGGTCGGCCTTGGAAGAGAATTAATCTGGGGTTAGAGCAGCAGCAGGTCACTTAATCTTCCTAAATATTGATTTTTAGGGCAGGAGTGTTTGAGAGGCAAGATCTTCACAGAGAAAGAGTATATGCTCAAAAGTGTTCTCTCTCTAAACAAAGCATTAGTAAAAAATTGATATTTCAAACATTTAAGTATTACTAGAAGTCTCTGAGTTAAAAAAACTTTAAGCGACTTGAAAAGGTAAGGAAACTTTTTTCCTCGTAATATCTAATATTTGTCTAGGTACTTTACATATGCAGTTTAAATACAAGTGTTATAGTGATTGGTACTACTCAATTTGAAAGTTGAAATTGAGGCTTACAGAGGTTAAATAATTTGCTCAAGATCACATAGTGCGTAATGGAGTTTGAATTTGGTCTTAGATTTTTTTGAACTTGGGTTATATGTTTCATAATCATGATCCTATGTGAAAAGTTGACCATTTCCAATTATGAGATAACTAAGGCACTAACTGTTCTTTTTGGAGCCATGGCAATTAGCTCAGGAAGTGTATCTACTTAAAATAGCATCTGTTACGTGTTTATCGAAGGTGAATTTGGGTTAAAAAAATAACATGAGCACTTATATGATCCTTTTTGATATCTTAATATAAACATGTATTCTCAGTTTTTAGTTTTATAACAGGAAAACTAGCTGCTTTAAACAAAAAAAAATACGATACTTTTAAAAATGTTGGCAGTTTGGACAGGTAATTCAAAATGGCAGTATAAGAAGATCCTGAACTCACCTTTTCCCATGGACACAACAGATATACAACTACATATGGAACAATTCCCTCTGAAAAGAACCTGAGAACTAGCAGAACAGTTTCACAACGAAAGATAAAAGTTCCACACTGAGATAGGTAGTAGAGGTGAGACATACTCATCAAAACCCCACCCTTGGAGTGGCAGCCTTCAGTAGGTGTAGGGGGAAGGCTTCTCAAGAAAAAAAGCGGGTCGCCTGGGTGGCTCAGTTGGTTAAGCGGCTGCCTTCAGCTCAGGTCATGATCCCAGCGTCCTGGGATCAAGTCCCACATCGGGCTCCTTGCTCGGCAGGGAGCCTGCTTCTCCCTCTGCCTCTGTCTGCCTGTGCTCGCTCTTTCTCTCTCCCTCTCTGACAAATAAATAAATAAAAATTAAAAAAAAGAAAAAAGCAACCAAACAAAATATAAAGGGAGCTTCTTCTAAGCAGCAAGGGGTTTTTAGCCCATATTATTCATCCCACTTGGTCCTGCACTGGAGAGACAAAACCCAAAATGTCTGGCTTTCAAAACCCAACAGTGATTATGTTTAGAGGAAACATAGGGCTATAGGCAGTGAAGATTCTGTTCTTAAAGGGCTTGTACACAGACCCAGTCATCCTTGGATCCATTGCAAAAACCAGCGGTTTGAAAACAGCCTAGACTTTAGGTGAAGAAGATTCACTTGCTAAACTTAGTGTCTGCAAGAAGAGCAGAAGTCTGTGGGGACTCTGGGAACTAAATGCTGACAGATTCCAGTTTTACAGGCTCCCTCTACCTTGCTGGCCTCGGTGCTGGTGGTCAATTTTGTACTGTTACTCTAACCACTTAGCAGCAGGTAAATGGCCCCATCTCTGTGAGCCACTGGAGCAGCATTGCCAGACACAGTCTTCTGAACTGCTTGTGCACCACCACTAGCTTTAGTAGGTGAGCAGCCCTGCCCACGACCTCTGTGCTATTTGCATAGCTCAGTCAGACAATGGGCGAGCAGTCCTGACCCTCTGTGCCACTGATGCATGCCCCTGGATCCAAAAGGTGTGAGTAGGCCAATACAGGGGATGCCTCTTGAGAATCAACCTAAGGTCACCAGAGGGGATTGTGTTTCTGGACCCAAGGGGTCTGAAACAATTGAGAGAGAGCTCTGATAGATAACCAAGAACTATGGTAAGGTTAAATGACAGGGTTCATGTCCTACACAGAGGTGCTTTTTCAAAACAGGTAGATCATGGATTCACAATATACAGAAACAAACACAGAGTCAAGCAAAATGAGGAAATAGGAGCGTGTTCCAAGTGAAGGAACAGGATAAAACCTTGGGGGGAAAAAACCTTAATGAAATGGATATAAGCAATTTATCTGATAAAGAGTTCAAAATAATGGTCATAAAGATGGTCATTGAACTCTGGAGAAGAATGGATGAATGCACCAAGAACTTCAACAAAGAGATAGGAAATATAAGAAAGTGCCAAACAGAACTCACAGAGCTTAAGAATAGAATAATTGAATTGAAAAATATATAGGGAATCAACAGCAGACTAGATGATACAGAAGAATAGATCAGTGACTTGGAAGGCAGGGTAGGGAAAATCACCCAAACAACAGCAAAAAGAAAAAAAAATAAAAAAATGTGGATAGCTAAAGGGATCTGTGGGATAGCATCAAGCATACTCATATTTGCATTTATAGAGATCCCAGAAGGAAAAGAGAGAAAAAAAGGGCCAGAAAACTTTCCTAACATTGGGAAAGAAGTAGACATCCAGGTCCAGAAAATACAGAGAGGTCCAAAGAAGACGAATGTGAAGAGATGTAAATGAGACACATTATAATTAAAATGTAAGAAGTTGATAAAAAGAAAACCTTAAAGGCAACAGAAAAACAGCTAGTTCCATGCAAGGGAAACCCCTTAAGACTCTAGGGGCACCTGGGTGGCTGTGTCAGTTAATCATCTGCCTTTGGCTTGGGTCATGATCTCAGAGTCCTGGGATCGATTCCTGCGTCAGGCTCCCTGCTCAACAGAGAGTCTGCTTCTCCCTCTCCCTCCTGCTTGTGTTCTCTCTCTCTCTCAAATATAGAAATAAAGACTTAAAAAAAAAAAAAGAAAGAAACCCCATAAGACTCTAAATAAGTTGATTGTTTCTTGGGCAGAAACTATAGGTTAGAAGGAAATGGCATCATGTATTCAAAGGAAAAAACTTCCAAGAATACTTTACCCAGCAAAGTTGTCATTCAGAATGGAGTGAGAGAGTTTTTCAGAGAAGAAGAAGCTAAAGGAGTTCATCACCACTTAACCAGCCTTATAAAAATTGTTAAATGGACATGTTTATGCTAAAAAGAAAAAGCCATAACTAGAAATAAGAAAACATGTGAAAGAAAAAAAATCTCACTGGTAAAGGCAAATATTATAGTAAAGGCAGCGGATCAACCACTTATAATTACACATATGATTACACATACACTTATAATTACACATATGAGTATGAAAGTTAAAATACAAAAGTAGTAAAATTAACAATCAGGAAGTAATACACAAAATACAAAGATGTAAAACATGTCAAGAACATTAAATGTCAAGGGAGAGTAAAAATAAAGTATTTTAAAATATGTGGCATTTTTATTTTTTATATTTTTTAAAGATTTATTTATTCTAGAAAGAGTGTGAGCAGGGGGAGGGACAAAGGGAAAGAATTCCAAGCAAACTCCCTGATGAGCATGGAGCCAGATGTGGTACTCAGTCCCACAACCCCAAGATCATGACCCAAGCAGAAGTCAAGAGTCAGGTGCCCAACCAACTGAGCCACCCAGGCGTCCAAAAATGTAGTGTTTGTAGAATGCAGTCAAACTTGTGACTTTCAACTTAAATAGACTGCTGTATATATAGGTTATTATATATGAACTTCATAACAACCAAAAACCTATAGTAGATAAACACACAAAAATACTGAGAAATGAATCTAAACATACCATTAAAGAAAGCTGTCAAACCTCAAAGGAAGAGAACAAGAGATGAAGAAAGGAACCAACCAACCAAACAAACAAAAAAAAAACAAAACAGAAACAGTTAACAAAATATCAGTAAGTACATACTATCAAAAAATACTTTAAATGTAAATGGACTAAATTTTCAAATAAAAAAATACAAGGTAGGTGAATGAATTAAATTAAAAACAACAACAACAACAACAAAACCCAAGATCCATCTATATGCTTCCTACAGGAGACTCACTTCAAATCTAAAAGGCACACACAGACTGAAAAGAAAGGAATGGCAGAAGAAATTCCATGCAAATGGAAATGATAAGAAAGCTGGGGCAGCAAGACTTATATGAAGCAAAATAGACTTTAGATCAAAGATTGTAGCAAAAGACGAAGAAGGGATTACATAATGATAAAAAGATCAATCCAACAACAGAATATAACATTTGTAAACATTTATGTACCCAATGTAGAAATAACTAAATATATGAAATAAATATTAACAGGCTTAAAGGGAGAAGTTGACAGCAATACAATCATAGTAGGAGACTTTAATACCCCCACTTACATCAATGGTTAAATCAGACAGAAAATAAACAAAAAATGTCTTAGATGACATATTAGACCAGATGGATTTTGTAGATATCTACAGAATGTTGTATCCAAAAACAGCAGAATACACATTCTTTTCAAGTACAAACAGAACATTCTCCAGGATAGATCACATGTTAGGCCACAAAACAAATCTCAATAAACTTAAGATTAAAATCCTACCAAGCATCTTTTCCAACCATAGAGGTATGAAACTAGAAATCAGTTATAAGAAAAAAAAAACTGGAAAAAAAATACAAACACATGAAGCCTAAACAATGTGCTGCTAAACAACTAATAGGCTGATGAAAAAAAAATCAAAAAAATAAAGCATCCCGAGACAAATGAATATAGAAACAGAATATTCCAAAATTTATGGGATGCAGCAAAGGGAGTTCATATTGATAACAGCCCTACTTCAAGAAATAAGAAAAATCTCAAATGAACAGTCCAACTTTACATCTAAAGGAACTAGAAAAAGAAGACATGAAGCCCAAAAGTAGTAGAGGAAAGGAAATAATAAAGATCAGAGTTAAATAAATGGAATAGATGCAAAAAAAAGAAAACAGATCAGTCGTAATAAGAGATGTTTCTTTGAAAAGATAATTGTAATTGGCAAACTTTTAGCCAGACTCATCAAGAAAAAAGGAGAGGGCCTAAATAAATAAAACCAGAAATGAAAGAGAAGTCACAACTGGTATCACAGAAATACAAAGGATCATAAGAAACTTCTGTTAATGATTATATACCAACAAATTGGACAATCTTGAAGGAATGGATTCATTCCTAGAAACACAGTTTTCTAAGACTGAACTGTGAACAAAAAAATAATTTTTGAATAGATCAAGATTACTCGAGAGATTGAATCAGGAATCAAAACAAGTTTAAACAGGCAAAAGTCCAGGACCAGATGACTTCACTGGTGAGTTCTATCAAACACTCAAAGATTTAATCCCAGTCTTTCTCAGACTATTCCAGAAAATTAAAGGGAAGGGAATGCTTCCAAACTTATTTTATGAGGCCAGCTTTACCCTAATGCTAAAACTAGACAGACGTGCAATGAAAGAATTACAGGCCAATATCCATGACGCACAAAAATCCTTATCAAGATATTAGCAAACAAAATTCAACTACATTAAAAGGACCATACACCATGATTACATAGGGTTTATTCCAGGGATGCAAGGATAGTTCAGCATCTGCAAATCAATAACATGATACACCAACCACATTGATCATCTCAGTAGATGCAGAAAAAGCATTTGACAAAATTTAACACATGATAAAAACTCAACAGAGTATACGTAAAGGGGATGTTCCTCAATGTAATAAAGGCCATTTGTGACAAACTTACACCTGATATACTCAGCATTGAAAAGCTGAAAGCTTTCCTCTAAGATCAGGAGCAAGACAAGGATGTCCATTCTCACCACCTTTTTTCAACATTGTTTTGGAAGTTCTAGACAAGCAATTAGACAAGAAAAAGAAATAAAAGGCATCCAAGTTAGGAAAGAAGAAGTAAAACTGCCACTATTTGCAGATTGCTATCCAATACAGTTAACCTTAAAAATTCTACCAAAAATGGTTAGAACTAATAAACAGTAATTGCAGGATACAAAATTAACATATAGAAATCTATTGAGTTTCCATACACTTATAATGAAACTAGCTGAAAGAAAAATTAAGAAAATGATCCCATTTACAATTACATAAAAAATAATAAAGTACCTAGTTATAAATTTAACCAAGGAGCTGAAAGACTTGTTTACTCTGAAAACTATAAGATACTGATGAAAATAATTGAAGACACAAATAAATGGAAAGATATATTGTGCTCATGGATTAGAATAATTTATTTTGTTAAAATACCCATATCATGGGTGCCTGGGTGGCTCAGTGAGTTAAGCCTCTGCCTTCAGCTCAGGTCATGGTCTCAGGGTCCTGAGATTGAGGCCTGCATGGGGCTCTCTGCTCAGCAGGAAGCCTGCTTCCCCCTGTTTCTCTGCCTGCCTTTCTGCCTGTTTGTGATCTCTCTTTCTCTTTGTCAAATAAATAAATAAAATATTTTTTAAAAAAAGATAAAATGCCCATACCATGCAAAACAATCTAGAGATTCAGTGGAATCCTCATAAAAATATCAACAGTGTTTTTCACAGAACTATAACAAGTAATCCTAAAATTTGTATAGGGCTGCAAAAATGCCTCTAATAGCCAAAGTAATCTTGAGAAAGAAGAACAAAGCTTCAGTTATCATGCTCCCTGATTTCAAGTTGTTCTACAAAACTATTGTAATTAAAAAGTATGGTCCTGGGAGAAAAACACATAGATCAATGGAGTTGAATTAGAGCACCCAGAAATAATTTACACATATATTAATTAATCTATGATAAAGGCAGGAATATACAATGGGAAACAAAACAGCTATATGGAAAAAAGAGAGAGAAAGAAACTGGATCACTATTTTATAACACATAAATTTTATACATAATTTTATACATAATTTTATAATTTATACACATAATTTTATAACACAAAAATTAAGCCAAAATGGACTAAGAACTTGGATGTATGGCCTGAAACCATAAAATTCCTAAAAAAAAAAAAAAAAAAAAAAAAAACCACACAAAAACAAAAACCATAGGCAGTAAGCTCCTTAACATTGATCTTAGTGATGGATGAGACCCTACTTTGTTTTACCTGGCCACATTTCCTGACTTTCCTTAACCCCAGCCCTGATTAAAATATCACCTTTGGTTCTTTTTGGGGTGATGAAAATGTTCTAAAATTGATTATGTTGATAGTTGCACAACTCTGTGAATATACTAAAAAAAACACTGTATTTTATACTTCAAATGGATAAATTTTACCATATGTGAATTATATCACAATAAAGCTGTTATATTTTTAACATCTTAGAAAAATATCACCTTTGGCCTTTCTGCTCATGTGTCCTGTGGAAGATTTTTTTTGGAATTTTGAGAAATTAGATATTATAGCAAGTGCAACAGGGGATGCTAGAGCTACTCTCTACTTTTTAATTCCTAAATACCAGAAAATAGCAGCAATAACTCTGGGAGAGTGTTCTAAATCTATTATATTTTTGGAAGAATATTTCTCAGAGGACTCTTTCAGAAATAAGCTGCAGAGAATCAAGTGTTTACAATATAAACATACATATATAGTTACATACATATTTTTCCTGAATTGAAGTAATTTCGATATGCATTTTCCTGGGGATTTCTGAAGAGAGTTATCATGTGGAGAGTACATTAGAAGGTAATAGTTCAAGTTTTGCAGAGTATGGAAAGAAAGTAATATCTAGGCTAGTTTCTGTCTTTTAATGTTTTTGGTTCAGATGCTCAAGCCTGTCAAAAGTTTAACTGGTTTCTAGGGAGAAGTAGAGGGTTCTCCAAAGCACGTTCCCCTCATTGATGGAGGCTATATTTTGTAGACCACTTTTCTTCTTGAGTTCTTTGTGTAGTCTCTCCATTTTTAAAAAAGCTTTTATATTTAGTAAGCAAATATAATACCAGTTATTGAAAGTTAAGAGAAAAAATGGAAGGAGTCTCTTTGTTCATGTTTAGTTACAAAGAGTATTTTATTTGATATTTCTATCTTGATATTTCTATTTTTGTCTTCATCTGTTTCCTCTCAAAGCGCTTGAGTATAAGGAGGAAAAAAAACTGGTAAGCTTAAAAGAAAACACACACACACACACACACACACACACACACACATAAGCTCACTCACTCCAGCTGGCTGTTTTGGAAGTGTTCATAGTTATGTAATCATCCCAGTATGTGTAAAACATCCATCAACTTAAGAATAAGAAAGCAAGTAATAATCTTAGCAGAGAATTATCCATTTGTACTCAGTGATTACTCATTTTTGAAAATGTCCTATAAAAGGGGTAGTTGCAGAGAGAATATCTGCAATTACAATCCAGATTTTGATATGAGAGGTAGGCTTGCTGATTATAGGTTTTCAGGTAGATATTTAAGTAGTAATTAAATTAATCTTATATTTTCACCTGTTCTGAAATGTGAATAGAAATAATACAAGGCTAAAAATAGAGTTTAGAGAATTAATGGGTTAGCCACCACCACTAATGGATTGGCTACAAGATACATAGCTGTTAACTTCTGAGCCTGTGCTCTGTGACAGACATGGCCTCAACGTCCCATCTCCCTTTACCTCCTCGCATTATTCTTGTTCTTAAATAAGATTGCACTTCCTTTGGAAGATAATTATTCTCCTGGGCACGGAGGTAATATTAATATTGGTTTTTCTTTATGCCCTCTTTTTTGCTTCGTATTATCCTGTATTCTTGGAATTGAGGGCACAAACAATCAAGAATCTCACTCCCTTGGAGATTCATACTATTGGCCGAATACTCTCGACCACATTCATAGCTGCCTATCTCCTACAGTTTTTTCCTCTGTCCCCTCTAACCTGTCATCATGATCTTTATTAAGATAGGGTGTTTGACTCATCTTCCACCTATCTTAATGGTTTTGTTTTTAATTAGAACTCCTGTACTCCTATAAACCATCTCTTTTGTTACTAACTGGAATTAGCATATCCCTGATATGATAAATTCAGAAACTCCACTCTAAAAATTCTTATTCTCTTTTCTTTCCTATTTCACCTATTCTGCTTTTTATATTTCTTTAACATATTTTATTTTTCTGGTCATCTGGCTTCTCATGCATTTGTTTCTCTCTTCTGTCTAAATTCTAGGGTCAGTCATTTTAACTTTCTTCAATTAGCTGGCTCAGTTTCAAGCTTTCTCTTTTCCCTAGCTAGATTTTTGTTCAGCATGCCACCAACCATAAAACCAATCAGCCTAATTTGTAGTTGCTCCCGTTTCAGTTCTCCAGCTGATGGGTGCTACCGGAGGGAGGAAGTGGGCCCAGATAACCCAGTGGTAGAGTGTTTACATATATCTTTTGTCATTTTCATAACTTCCATGAAAGCTATCACTATCACCTTTTTCTAGAAGGGAGGGGAAGTGAGAAGAGGAAGAAGAGGAAAGTTGGGTGTGAACGCAGGCCTTCTGATGCATGACTGCACAAAGGATCAGCAGTTCTAGATGTCACATCTGCACATCAGTCTTTCTTCATGAGGTCCCTTACTCTGGGCTGCACTCTGGACCGGCTTGAAGACTGTCTCCAAAGCTATGCCCATGGCTAGAGTAATACCAGCCTCTATTTGATTTGGTCCTGAGTTACTGTCAATCTCAGTAGTAAGGCTGTGAGATTTTGCTATTTGTTTTAGGGTAATTAGGGCCTAGTTACATGGCTAGTTAATGGGAATCAATCCCAGCTAGTCACCAGGACTGCCAGACTGTGCAAGAGGAATGAAATTGATTCTGGGGAAGCCACTGATAAGCGTTTGTTATGGTGGCTAATACTTTTATTCAATATAAAAAAGAAACATTTTCAGTGCTGATAGTTTATTTCCAGTTTGCTTACGGAAATTTAGAAGACTAAATCATAAAAGAAGACAGTTTGAAGTCAATGAAATAATTTTTTTTAAAGATTTTATTTATTTATTTGACAGGCAGAGATCACAAGTAGGCAAGAGAAGCAGGCAGGGAGAGAGAGGAGGAAGCAGGCTCTCCGTGGAGCAGAGAGCCCGATGTGGGGCTTGATCCCAGGACTCTGGGATCATGACCTGAGGTGAAAGCAGAGGCTTTAACCCACTGAGCCACCCAGGCGCCCCTCAGTGAAATAATTTTAAGGGTTTACTTTCTTGGGACAATTCATATGGGAGTAGGAAAGGTATTGTTATTTTAGTAATTCCAATTTGGGGTTTTATGAGCCATATAAGCTGGAGGATAAAGAATGCAAAATAATTGAGATTGTAGTTGAAAGTGTAACTCAGGTGATTAGCCAAGTAGTATATTGTGGACGGCAAGTAAATGAAGCTAGGGTATTTATTTGAGGGGTAGGTACAGGATTTGAAAGGAATAAGAAGTTATAATCAGGATAGGATATTAAAGTTTGACATATATGATGTGGTAAAATTTCAGGTAATTACAAGGCCCTGTGGTGATGGAGTGCAAGTGTGAAGAAGTCAATGAACTTAGCTAGGGTATTGATGGACCATCAGTGTGAGCTCTGAAATTTTAATAAGAGCAAAAGGAAGGGTAAGTTTACTCTGAGCCAGACGTCAAGTTCCTCAGTGTTTGTAGAAGGCGACCTGGGATTAACTGATTAACATGGATAAAGTGGCAATATACCTAGATGGCCATACCTTTGGAGGAAGAAGAGTGTTGCTATTGAGCTAGAGTAACACATTCCTGTGGAAGGTGCAGAAGGGATTTAGGAAGATGCTGACTCCATTCCCTTTCCCTGATCTGCCATGTGAGGTCTGTGATGGAGATGGCATAACTGAGGAAAAGGCAGTCTACATAAGCTTCTTGGGAATCAGAAAGCAATTCTAGAATTCCTGTTGAAAGGGCTATGGGTAGGGGTTGGTGAGAAAGAACCTGAAAAAGTGACATTAAGCCACTTGCTGACAGGTATTAGGGATCTGAGGCTGAGAGGTATGGATTTATGAAATAGACTTCATTCAGGCTCCTTGTGGAGTGATTTAAGACATTTTTTGTTGTCTGTTAGTGTTATCACTGGCTATTTGAGCTACTCCTGCTAGCCTACTCGTAAACTGAGCTACTTACTCTTTTCTGAGTCCCACTTATGCCTGCCTCTGCTCACATAAGCAGTTTTCCAAATGTCTCTCCCACTCCGTCTCAATGTCTATAATCAACCTCCTGTAAAACCATGTCCACCCTCACCTCCTCTGGGATGTTTTCTTCATACTTCTACCCAGATATATATTCTGTTTGGGGTTTTTTTAAAGATTTTATTTATTCATTTGACAGACAGAGATCACAAGTAGGCAGAGAGGCAGGCAGAGAGAGAGGAGGAAGCAGGCTCCGTGCTGAGCAGAGAGCCCGCTGGGGGCTCCATCCCAGGACCCTGAGATCATGACCTGAGCCGAAGGCAGAGGCTTTAACCCACTGAGCCACCCAGGTGCCCCATATATTCTGTTTTATTTGTCATGACTCTTGAGATGCTTTGTGTGTATTTATTGCAGGACTGCATGTTTTAGTTCATTTCTTGTACTACCTAGCCTGAGTCCTTTCCCTTTGTGCGTGTAAAATACCTTCCTGAATATGGCAGTCAGAAGGGACTCCCAAGCGCGGAAGAAGCCCTCCAGGTTCCTAGAGTTTTAAACCATGTGTTGGAATATTACCAATTCATCTTTCCATGCAATACAGTCAACTTTGTTAACAAGAATTATTTGTATACTTAGAAAAACTCTCAATTGAACTTAAGACATATATTCATCTGAAAAGCTAGACTTATTTTTTTAATGTCACTGCTTCATTTCAGTCTCTATCTTCAGCTGCCTGTTATATATTTGTCTGGTGAAAAAAAAAACCCTTTCTTGGGGGTGGGGTGGGGGTTTCCTCTAGCTATTTATTAATCAAAGAAGACTTCAGCTGTAGTTCATGTATCAGCTTCCTATTTTCTTGCTGGAGAATAAGCCACAGATCCCCGCCCCCCCATCTTGGGCTCAAACAATGCTGAAAACCCCCCAGCAGATAGAAAGCATAGTTAAAGGATGACTGGAATATCTGTACAAGGTTTATTTTTGCTACCATAGCAACTACCAGCAGTTAAATTGTCTCTCACTTTTGGAGCTCCTAGCTCACATGAAAAATGTTAACTGGTGTGACTTTCGGTATTGACCCCTGCTGGAAGTTGAGGCTCTGTCCCCTGTTAATCATGAGGAGCTTTGTCTTTAAAAACAACAAAACAAACAAAAACCAAACCAACCAAACAAAAGCCTCAACTCTTTAAATCTTTGACTACTTCAGTTTTTCATGGGATCCTCTAGAAATATTCTCATGAATATCTGACTACTTTTCCTTAGATATCAATTTAGTCTTTATATTCATTATTAAAAAAAATAACTTATTGACTCTAATAGTACTGATAGAATAAAAAAAATGAAGATGATTATTTTTTTGCCTTAAATGATCCATCACGTAGGATGGGAAATAGATGATGTGTAATAAGTGAGTGTCCTTTTCTAAGTGTTCAGTGAACATAGGACAGGGAACTAGGGTGTTCAATGGGAGGAAGGGGGAGAGAAGTAGGGGGTGTCTTCTCAGAGGAATTAACATTAGAACTGGCCTTTTTTGGAGAACCAGTGTTTTGGACAACAGATATGTACATATCACTAAGGGTTTCACAGAAGGAGCTATGCAAAATATGTGTATTGGGAACTGTGTATATGCTTTAGCAATGTGTAGACAACTTGTGGGATTGAACTATCTGAAGATATCTTTAAAGAAAGGAACTAAAATTTAATTAGAGATTCAAAATACACAAAAATAGATCAGTAAGACAATCTAGGGTTATATGCATAGTGTTTGAGTAGCTTCCATGTGCTGTGCCTATGGTGATAGTGCTCCCTTCTTCAAGGATCTTATTTGCGAATATAAAAGATGCATAAATGAAAACTTAGCATTTTAGTCAGTCTATAAAATTAATATGAATGAAGTTAAGAGTTAAGTGCTGTGTATGCTGTGAAATGAGAGAGATCACCAGGAGCTGAGGAGAGAAAGGAAGCCATAGAAGGTTTGGGTGGCCCACTTGGACCTGCTGCTTCTCTTGCCCAGATCCTGAGCTTGCCCTGGATCTTAGTCTTGCTGCTACCTCCCCCTCTTTCGGCTGCCTCAGCACCTGTGGAGTGTGTGACAACTATCCACTCCCATGATCCAATCCCAGATTCTATTTATTTGAGAGAGAGAGAAAGAGAGAATGCACAAGGTGGGGGTGAGGTGAGGGGAAGGGAGGGGCAGAGGGAAAGGGAGAAGCAAGTCCCCACTGAGCAGGGAATCTGACATACGGCTTGATCCCAGGACCCTGGGTTCATGACCTGAGCCAAAGACAGATGCTGAACCTGCTGAGCCATCCAGGCACCCCTGGTATTTGACGGTTTTAACTTTGTATCTCTTGAATTAAAAATGTCTGATTTAAATCTTGGGTGTGTTTGGAATGTCTGGGAAGGAAGAAGAGATTTTAGTGTCTGGATTTTTAGTATCTGGATCTACCCAGGCAGCCAGAACACGTGCTCCTGACACTGCTGCTGAGGGCCACAGTCCACAACCCAAGAGGAGTTTGTCCTGTCTCTCTGAAAGACCTGTGGCATGTTGACACTTGTTGGATTATTGCGTGGCAGTCCCCACATACGGTCATCATAATCATGTGCTGAAGGCTTAACCTTCCCTTTGCATGATTTAAGAAAAAAATCTTGAAAAGCTAGACAATCTACTGAACTATTGGTAACATTTAAAACATAACCATAATAATACTGAGAAATTATTCATACTTTTGGGGTGCCTGGGTGGCTCAGTCAGTTGAGCATCTGCCTTTGGCTCAGGTCATGATTCCAGGGTCGTGGGATGGAGTCCCGCATCAGGCTCCCTGCTCAGCTTCTCACTCTCCTTATGCTCCTCCCCCCACTCATGTTCTCTCTCTCTCAAACAAATAAATAAAATCTTAAAAAAAAAAACCCAACTTCTGAACTTCTGTAATCTATGGAAATCTTAAATTATAAAACATAAAAGGCAATACAAAGTAACAAGGGAATTTGAAGTATTGTTTAAATGAAAAATTATAAGGATAAAAATTCATTTTTTTCTACTGGATTGTTTCTCTGAGGCTAAAGAGAAACACACTATTAAGAAAATAATGCATGGCTTTGTTCAGTTTAAAAAATATATACACTGGGGGTGCCTGGGTGGCTCAGTGGGTTAAAGCCTCTGCCCTCGGCTCAGGTCATGATCCCGGGGTCCTGGGATCGAGCCCCGCATCGGGCTCTCTGCCAGCAGGGAGACTGCTTCCCTTCCTCTCTCTCTGCCTGCCTCTCTGCCTGCTTGTGATCTCTGTCTGTCAAATAAATAAATAAAATCTTTAAAAAATATATACATATATACACTGATAATGTCAATTATTTAGGAAATGATTTTTACATTTTTTCTAAAACAGTGAGATTTGAATACCTTCTTATGGTCTTGATGTCTGTTGAAAATAAGTCAGTTTTATTGTTTTTTTCCCTGTGCATGTAGTTATCTCATGCCTTTTTATTTTAATATTTTGAGTACAGAGCACCTATAGATAAGTCATTTCATAGTTCAAGCCTTTAAAATAAAATCAGGGTGGAATATTTAATTTAGAGAACATTTGTAATTAAATTAGACTCTAAGTTTAATGGATAGAGTATAGGTTCTGGATTCAAATACTGCCTCCTAGGTACCTCATTGCCTCTAAATTGTTCATATTCTTGGGTATCTCAGCAGAATGCCTGTTTGGCTTATTATGAGAAAGGATGAAGGAATGCTTGAGAAGCACTTTACAAAAAGCCTGGTCTGCAGAAAGTACACAGTATGTGGGCTCATGATGATGCCAAAGCATTCTTTTATCTAAAAATTAAAATGTTAGGGGCTTCTAGATTGCTCAATAGGTTAAGCATCCAACTCTTGATTTCACCTCAGGTCATGATCTCAGGGTTTGAGATCAAGCCCATGTTCAGCTCATGAGTTAGGTGTGGAGTCTGCTTAAGATTCTCTGTCTCATGCTCTGTAAAACGTTAGCTCAATACTGCTACAGTTTGGTGATAATAATTTTATTTTTAGTGACTTTTTACAGAACTGTTTCAGCCTTATCCATTAGTATTCATGCACTTTTTTGGGGGACATAGACCATTATTGTGCTTTTCTTTTTTTTTTTTTTCCCCCCTATGGATATAGGGCACTTAAAAAAGAAAAGCCTTTCTGATTTAAAAAAAAAAAGTTTAATCACTGCAAAGAAGATAAATGTCTGTTTTTCTCCATGTGGTATTCATTATGATCTACACTGTAAGGTGCTGCATCTTATTTTTGTGCTTTTGATTTTAAAGTAGTGAAAGTTACTTTCACAATTAAAATGCAACATTATGAAATTCAGAATATTATGGAAGGAAACAGATTGCTCACTGCTGGTAGAATTCTGGAGGGGGCATGTATCTATTTAAAATTCTCCCAAGACGAAGGAAACGCCCAGAGGGAAATATGCACATCACAGGCAAGGTATTCTTAAAGGGTGTCTATTCTGGAGCTTGACTAAGTGGAAGAGCAAATTAGTGACTGGGAATCATATTTACTTCTTACCCAGAGACCTCACAAGGCGACAGCATGTCTTCATGAAAACATAGCTTCTCCACTATGCCTGTTGCTTACTCTGCCATTTGGATTTCCACTTCACCCGGCAGAGACACGGGCAGGGCCGCCCAGGGCAAACATCATTTGGCTTCTAAATAAGGCACCAAGATGGAAATACACAAAAGTAGAGTGGTTCCTGAATGAATAGGGGAACTGCAGCTCTGTCCGTACTAGGCAGTGATCATAATACCTGTGTCTTTGTAGAGCTTGTAACTCAATATCCTAGGAAGGAAAATAATCATATTTAGCTTTAGAATTAATGTTGAATTATTAATTATTTTCCAAGAGGAAGCCACACTAAGAAAGTTGATCTAGAAAAAGCCCTCATGACAAATCTCAAAATTTTTCCATGTGATTCACCCAGAGGCCTTAAAAAAAAAAACAAAAAAAAGTAGGCATCTGTATTTGTGTTTGTATCTTTAAGTGTAAATTGACTAATAAATTATAGACTTACATTTTTAAAACTGATAGACTTTTTTTTTAAAGGGAGAGCATAGAATTAATTTCACTGTCAAAAATGTTTATTGCAAAGGCCTGCTTGTGTTCTCTTCTGGGGCATTAGAACACAGTAAGTTTTAGCAGTTTCTATGCTGCAGATTCTTGTGCTGAGAACTTTCTTTATAGTAGCATATTAAACCCCTGAGTAGGTGTTATTACCCCATTTTACAGATGAGGATCTAAGATAGAGTGAGGATAAGTCACTTGCTCTACACTTGACCAGTTAATGGCTAAGCTAGGAATAGCCCAGGTAGTCAGCACTATCTTGCTAGACTGCTTCCTCCTTTAAGCAAAAGTAGCATTTTGCTTGAATTATAGGATAGTGGGATGAAGTTGCAACTATTTATCTGAACTACAGAATAAGAATAATTGTATTTCTACCTTTTAATTAAAATATAAGAAGTGCATGAAGCAAACCGTTCTCAATAGGCCAAAGTGCAGCCTGAAGAACCTTCCCACAGATGGAGCCCCACCCTGTATTTCCTTATTAACATTACTCTTCTTTTAACTTCACGTCTATACTAATGGAGCTCTACCATCTTAGCTCTTCTTTCCTTCTAGACTGATTTATTGGAACAGTGGCTGGTGGGGGAATCCTAGTCCATGTGGTCTCTGCTGCAGGAGCTAAAGGGCCTTGTTGTTAGATTTGCTCCCAGGGACCCTCCTGTTCTGACAAGATAGTCCTGCCTGGGCCCGAGTGCCTGTGGGAAGCTGGGAGATATCCTGCAGTGGAAAGAGTAGCGAGGTATCTTCTTCCCAGAATTTTGATTCTAGGGAGTGGAGGAGGGGTGGGGTGGAAGCCGGGTTTTGTGAGAACAGCCAGAAAAAATAAATAAAAGAAAAATAACAGTGATAAATGCTTTGAGGAGAATTAAAATAGGGTGATGTCATAGCAAATGGTTTGCTGCTTTAGACAATATCCATGAAAGTCTTTATGAGAAGTTAACATTTAAATTGACATCTGAGTGATGAGGAAAGAGGAAAGCACAGGGGGAAAAGAATTCTAGGTCTGGGGAACAGCAAAGGCAAAGCCCCTAAGGTTGGGAGGCTTATGAATAACAGACCTACAAGAAAGTCAGTGTTGCTAGTGCACAGAAGGCTTATGAAAGGAGTCTGAGACTGAGATAGGGCCATTCTGGTTGGATTTTTTGGGCACTGATGAAGCTTTTGGGATTTACTCTTAAAATCATAGGAAGTCTTTGGAGGATTTACAACAGAGAATGAGTTGATTGAGTTTACATTTTAAAATGATCACTGTAGGGGTGCCTGGGTGGCTTAGTCGTTAAGTGACTGCCTTCAGCTGGCTCAGGTCATGATCCCAGGGTTCTGAGATGGAACCCCGCATTAGACTCCCTGCCTCTCCTTCTTCTACTCCCCCTGCTTGTGTTCCTGCTCTTGCTATCTCTCTGTCAAGTAAATAAATAAAATCTTAAAAAAAAAATAAAAACAATCACTGTTGAAGTGTTTAGCAGAGATTGGATTGCAGCATGAGAGTGGAGGCAGGGAGACTGTACTGGTGGTGTATGTGGGAGGGATAGATTGACCCGAGGTTGTAATGGAGATCGAGTATATGGATTCAACATCGATTTTAGACGACATTTGAACAGTGAAGGAAAGAGAATCAAAGTTAACCCTCAGATTTTTGGCTTTCTTGGGGCTGTTTATTGAGATGGGAAGACTAAGGGAGGAGAAATGAAGATTTTATTTTTGGCATTGCCAAATTTGACTTGCCTAATTAGATAGCCAGGAGAGATATAAAGAAAATGGCCTGGGGCGCTTGAGTGGCTCAGTTGATTAAGCGACTGTCTTTGGCTTAAGTCATGATCTTGGAGTCCTGGGATTGAGCCTCAAATTAGGCTCCTGGCTCAGCAGGGAGTCTGCTGCTCCCTCTCCCTCTGCTCCTTCCCACCCATCATGGTCAATCGCTCTCACTCTCAAATAAATAAAATCTAAAAAGAGAAAAAAAAAAAGAAGAAAGAAAGAAAATGGGCAGTAATACCCCAGTAGGGTGACCATGTGATTGATTATGCAACGTGGGACACCTTGGAGGAGCAAGCAGGGGTGTGGTGGGATTTGGGTTTTACTAAAACTCAACTACTATACTTAAAGCAAGGACAACAGAGGTAAATTGTGGCTCCCTTGGCAAACCAGAAGGTATGATATGTAGGAATCTAGTTCCAGGAAAATATTTCAGGATTGGTAATATCAGATGTTTAGAGTAGTGCTAAGAAGTCAAGTGAGATAAGACACAGAGACAAGGTCTCTTCTTACGCAGAGCAACATAAAGGTATTTGCTGATATGAAACTGTAGGACAGTATCAGTAAGGTTAAGAGTGCCAGCCAAAGGGCGCTTGGGTGGCTCAGGGGGTTAAGCCTCTGCCTTCTGCTCAGGTCATGATCTCAGGGTCCTGGGATCCAGCCCTGCATCGGGCTTTCTGCTCAGCACAGAGTCTTCCCGCCCCTGCCCCCCGCTGCTCACACCCCCACCCCCCGCCCGCCTGCCTCTCTGCCTACTTGTGATCTCTCTGTGTCAAATAAATAAATTAAAAAAAAAAAAGTGCCAGCCAAATGGGAGTGGACTCATGAGCTGATATGAGGTAAGGAAGTAGACAAAAAAGTATAGACATCCTTTTAAAGAGGTTTTGCTGTGGAGAGAGATGTAGGTGAAAAACAGAGCTCTTTTGGAGACTGTTGGTTCCCATCAATACTGGAAGGAAATCCCAGTGGAACCCCTCCACTGGGATTTCCTTTGAGAAATCATTGAGATTTCTCAAATCCATTGAGAAATCAAATAAACCCATTGAGAAATGGGTTTATTTGAGGCTATATCTTGCATCAAAGGCAATACTGCACAAGTGGAAAAAGAAATAATGCTTTTGTGAGTGAAAATAATGGGACATGTAATTTTGGACCACAGTTTCTGTTGCTATTATTTGAATAATCTGTATTTGATTTAGAGCATCCTTAAAAACTCTGAATTGTTACAAAGATAACCTTTGATTTATAAAAGAACTATAAAACCTAATCTTTCAGATGCTACTCCATTCACTTCAGGGCCATAGTTTTCTGGTCTGGTAGGGGTAGAGCCATGTAACTCAAGTATCAGCTTCCATTGGCTGTATTGGGGTTTTTATGATGGGAAATGGTGTTTGCCTTGAGCAAATAGAAGTCTGAGGGCTTCTGCAGGAAATGTGCCTGTTTCCTTTTCCTTTTTGCAAAATCAGATACCTGAACTTTTCTCTGACTTTTTTTATTTACCCAACTTTCTTCAAATTATCATCCTACAGATAATTTTAAGATTTTTCTTAAATATCCTACAGATGTGTTTCTAAGCACTAGCATCTATTGGTTATTTAAATTGTCTAGTGAGGTGTTGCTTAAAACTTTAAAAGAATCATATATGTAGAGAGTCTGCAAGAATTTATAATTTTATAAAAACATAAAAACAGTGAATCTCTGGTTTTTAAGCTGCTAAATAAGAAGCAACTTTTTAAAACTTCTATATGAAACACATTTCCTTCAGAAAAAGCTGTGAAAATGTTACATGATCATTCCCGGAATGATTTTGAAAGACCAGTAAATTCCTTCTTTTACATATTTGCCAGAGGTAAGAAGTGCCTGGCACTGACACACATGATAAACAGAAGAGTCAGTAACAGACCAGGACAGTTGGTGTAGCATTCTCTACGAGTAAATAGCCAAATGGTACCATTTTTATGGAGGCTTTATGAAAGAATTGTAAGTACCTATGATTTGTAAACTTATGATAACTTTAAAATTCTTCAGCCTCTGCTTTTAAAAATGGTCTAATGTTTTTCTTTGAGCTCTTATTATTTTTAAACATTTTAATATATCTAAGGACTCTGTCAGAATTTTTATAGAAAAAGCTGAAGAACTTAATGGTTTTAGGAATTGACATTTTAATTTATATCATTTATTCTCCTTGACACCGTAGATGTATATGCGATGATGTAATTTATGCTTTTTGGAGAAGAAGAAGAAAAATTTAAATATAATACTTAATCCATTAAACTCTGTGTGTATATATAATTACTGTTGTTTATTATGTTTTATTGTTTAAATTTTATTTTTTTAAATTTTGTTTTATTGTTTAAATTTTTATTTATTACTGTTGTTTATTATGTATTATTATGTTTGATATACTTTCAGGATTTAAGCTATGGTGACTTTCCTTTCAAATTTTCATGAACATTTCAATAAATACTATGATAATTATACTTATCTAGAGCTTTCAATTTTACCAAGTACTAATCACTATCTCTTATAATACAAGAACCCTATAAAGCGTACTTTGAATATTTTCTTCATTCAGTGTCAGTAAATAAGTAAACTGAGATTCAGTGGTATTATGTTATTTAACAAGAAATTCAAACTATAATTAGCATTTTGAACCCCAGGTTGGTATTCTTTTTTTAATACTGTACTGGCATGGGTTTTTTATATTAACACCTGTTTAGGGAGTAAAAATAGCATAGCATTCAAATTTGCCTAAATTAAACAAACACAAAGAACCAATCCTTAATACATTACTCTTAGAGCAGACCCTGAGCATAATATTAACTCTTTCAGCATAATCCATGAATAAGAACATTGTGAGTGGAAATTATGACTTGGCTGGTACTTGATTGTAGGATTTTGCTTCCTTAACTAACCAAAGAACACAACCTTACTCAACACTTCGCTTATAAATAATACTGTATTTCCTTTGTAAAAATGTGTGTGCCAAAACTTCATTCTCTTTTTAGAGACCCCACTAACCTCATCCTTTAAATAGATGCCTGGTGTTATGTAATCTTAGATGAATGTGAAGACGAGTCTTTTTGCGTATACTAAAATTTTGGGGTAGAATATCTGTGGATAATCAAAATGCTCCCTTTAATTCAAACTCCAAATGGCTCCCACTGGAAGTCTGGGGACTTAAAGGAAATAAGGTCAAGAAAGTGAACTAACATTGTCTTGTGGTACAAAGTATTTTTCCCAGCTTTATTAAGATATAATTGGCATAAAACATTGTATAAGTTTAAGATGTACAGTGTGTTGGTTTGACACACTTATATATATTGTGAAATGATTACCACCAGAACTTCAGCTTAGCTCACATCACATAATTACCACTTGTTTTTTTTTTTTAATTAATTTATTTATTTGAGAGAGAGATTGAGAGACAGAATGGAGCAGAGGAGAGCGAGGGAGAATCCCAAACAGATTCTGCACTGAGTTTGGAAACCAAGAGTTGGATGCTCAACTGCTCGTGCCACCCAAGTGCCCCCCCTCCTTTTTATGGTTAAAATCCCCCTTAGCAACTTTCAAATATATAATACAGTATAAATAACTGTAATCACTCTGCTGTACATTATAGTCCCAGAAGTTATTCATCTTGTAATTGGAAGTTTGTACCCTTTGTCTAGCATCTCCCCGTTTCCTCCACCCCTTGGCCTTAGAAACCCCCATTCTAGTCTGTTTCTGAGTTCAGCACTTTTAGATTCCATGTATCCATGTATACTGATATGATACAGTATTTGTCTTTCTCTGTGTGACTTATTTCACTTAGCATAAAACCCTGAAGGTTCATCCATGTTCTCATAAACAGCAGGATTTCTTTCCCTTTTTCATGGCTGAGTAAGATTTCATTGCATTTATATGCCACATTTGCTCTATTCATTCATCCATTGATGGGCAATTAAGTTGTTTCCATGTCCTGGCTATTATGAAATAGTGCTATAATGGACACGGGAGTGAAATTATCTCTTTGAGATCCTCTTTTCATTTCATTTGATCATGTACTCAGACGTGGGATTCGTGGATGATATGATAGTTCTATTTTTAATTTTTTTAGGCAGCTCTATACTCTTTTCCATAGTGACTATACCAGTTTACCTTTGCACTAACAGTGTGCAAATGTATTTCTTATAGCTGCTCGGTATTTAAAGAAGTCTTCCCAAAGGTTATAAAATTACAAAAACCTTAGAGAATGGAGAAGTAACAATTGTTTGTACCTAGGCAAGATTCTAAGTGTTGAAATTATAAATGAACTTGCTATTATAAAAAGTATCTAAAACCTGGAAAATAGTAAGTTCACTAGGATCAGAGTGGTTAATTTTTTAAACAGGGGCTATGTTCCTGAATACTTTGTAGAAATCTGACTTGCATAATTCAAATTTAGTTTTCCTATAGAAATAAATACATGAGATTTATGTTTTTCAGTTTTAATCATGAAGAAACATTAAAGACTCACACATATAAAAATAACAGAAAATGCAATCTCACCATATTTTGTTTTAAAGATCAAAAAGATCCATCAAGTTATTATCTGTCTGGTTAATTGCTGCTAATCACACAGTGAGGATTATAAACTAAACAAATCCATTTATCCATGTAGGCCATGAGGTCAGATAGTTGAGACTATAAACAGGCAGATTTAATGATGTCATTAATTATAGGAGAATCTATCTCTGTGGTGTCTTATTTACTCCCACTAAGCATATGTTCTTTAGAAAGCAAATTACTGAACAGATGGAATAGGGAAAAAACTAAGGTGAGTAACAGAATTATTTAACACAAACTCATTATACATTCAACATTAAAGATATAACTATATTGCATTTTCATGTTAGAATGATTATGCATCACTCTTTAAGGTTAAATTTGGGTGTTTTCTACATAAACTTGAAGTTATATAGTCATAACTCCAAATGGAATGTTTAGATGCCTTCTTAGTGCTGTTTAACTTTGTCAAAGGAAAGGGGATATTTATTCATACAAAGAAAAAATGCAGTGGTTAGTCCAAAAGCTGTATATATGGAGATGCACAACTAGAAACTCATTCTAAACCCCAACTGTTTTCAACCTTTCCACAATGTTGTGCTTAGTACTGACTCCCTTTCTTTTAAACTTTAGCCTATTGTCAGTTATGTCATAAAACTCTCAAGTCATCTGAATAGTCCACTGGTGATTCTGTTTGTGGGGTAACTTGTTTGTTAAAAGTTTTGACTTTTGTAACAATGTAGCTAAGTCACCCCCCCTCACCAAAGAGAAATGTTAGAAAACAATGTAAAACTATTGCTTATTTTTATTTTTAAAAAGATTTATTTATTATTTGACACAGAGAGAGAGAGATCAAGTAGGCAGAGAGACAGGCAGAGGGGGAGGGGGAGGTAGGCTCCCCAGCAAGCAGAGAGACCAGTGGCTCTCAATACCAGGACTCTGAGATCATGACCTGAGCCAAAGGCAGAGGCTTAACCCTGAGCCACCCAGGCGCCCCTAAAACTATTGTTCACATAAATAAAAAAATAATTTGAAGATTAATTGATGAATGATTATATTTGGCTGGGGTTTTTTTTAATTACTCATGTGGGATCACAGAATGATGATTTTCTGATTTTCATAGTTGGGAAAAAGATTGGTCAAAGTTAGCTATCATTTCTTGAAGTGCAGACATAAGATATCCCATCAATTTCATGAAAATAAGCCACAGTTCATCAAAAAGAAATAAAAGATTAGTTTTGCTTTTGTGATAAAAGTAAGTAACATTCTTTATATTTTTTACTTTTTACTTTTGAACTTTTCCTTAAGTAGTAGAAAGAGATTAAGACACTAGAGTAAGAATAACATGTGAATGATGCTTATGAAATTTTCAGGACAAAGTAGCATATAATCTTTTTGTAAGAGCATTGCAATATATCCGATTGGTTTTTATTTTAGGATCAAAAAGTGAATGTCAGTTATTATTTTAGCTCCTTTATCTTGGCATTCATGATACAGGACACACCTATTATACCAGAATTCTTGTGCTAAAGTTGTTTTAATGGCTTTGATATTCTGAGGGCTATTTTTGAACAGAATCTTTGCTAAGACTTTGTGCTGTACTTGACCACCAGTACTTGGCATGTTATATATGCCTTTGTTTCTAGATCCGCCTATTTCCTCAGGGAAAGTTTGTATAAATGAATGAGGTTACTGTATGTTTCTTTGTCATTTCCTGCTGTTGTTTCTTGGGAGGAAAAATTGCAATAGATTTTACAGTATTTCTACCCTAAATTAGCTACCTTTCTGTGAAGCTGAACTATAGGGTAGTTAGGAGGGCTGGAAATAGTATTTCAGGTTGCTTAAACCAGGCAGATGACACATAATTTACTTTTCAGAATGTGGGTTATTTCCTTTGCTTGAAGAGACCAGCTGTAGTTTTATAGATCGTGATGAGCATGAGTTAGTCTTTAGCATGCATGTCTCATGGTTTTCTTCTAGTGAGCCAGGGCTTTTAGATATTGTTCCATAGAAAATAATAATAAATTGTCTTTATTGAATAGGTCATATAGTTTTTTTTTTTCCCTGTGATTCCAAATAGAATTTTAAGCCTCAGATGTTGTTTTATCAGTCCCGGACACACATAGTAGGAGATTCAGCAGCGGAATGGCAGGGGGAAAGGAAATGGGTATGGAGATCAGCTACTCTGCAGTTGACTAACTGTGACTGAGGACAAGTTAATTCTCCTCTTAGGAATTCATTCCTTATGCTAGAACATACAGAAAACAGCAACTCAGCAAGGTGGTTGTAAGAGTTAACTATAATGCATACATAGTTTCCCACCTATTGTAGCTTCATGAGTTCACGATTGATGTTATTATAGGTGCTTCACCAGTGCTCATTGATTGATTAAACTGAAGACAACTAAAGAGAAAGGGAGAACAAGGTAACATTTGGGACTTTTCATGTATAATTGAGTAAAATAGTAAACTATTAATTTTTTGAGTGCAGAAAATGCCATTTTTCCTTTTCTACCCAAAGCTAATGATGGTAGCTTATAAATGCTGTCATGTGGTAGTCTGTGTGGGGAAACTCACGTTGCTTTACCTCCTGGTTCAGAGTTCTTTCCTAAGTATCATTACCTTTTTTTTTTTTTTTTTTTAAGATTTTATTTATTTATTTCAGACAAAGAACAAGAGAAAAGAGAGAGCGCGTAAGCAGTAGGGAGGGGGCAGAGAGAGAAGCAAATTGCCGGCTGAGCAGAGAGCCTGCATGGGGCTCGATCCTAGCACCCCAGGATCATGACCTGAGCCAAAGGCAGATGCTTAACCAATTGAGCCACCCAGGGGACCCCTAAGTATCATTACCTTTAACTTTATGCTTACTCTCAAGTGAGCTCATTTTAATTAATCTATAATTTGACCTTTTTCACTCAAATAGTATAATATATATGGCTGATATTGAGAATATATATAAAATAATTTCTTTGGGGGAGTTGTCACACTAACAGTGTGAGAAAATGTTAGTAAAAGTTAAAAGACTATAGTAGACAGGAGGAGGAAGAGAACTCCTTTAATGGGATATAGATGTTAGGAATCCTAGTGGTCTCTGCATTGCTTAAAGACAACCAGATTTTTATATGATTGAGAATAATGTATTTTTGTGCAAGTTCTCCTTTCTTTCTGAGAATCAGGGTCTGATGGTGAAACTTTAATTTCATACCAAATATATCAACTGTCTTGTTTCAGCACGTTGTTAAGAAATTTGGATTTTTTTTTTTTGACTAGGAAAATATTCGAGCACCTGACTTTGTGTGTATCTGAAGACAACATTCATTTATTCAACAATATTTTAGGGGCGCCTGAGTGGCTCAGTTCATTAAGTGGCCACCTTCAGCTCAGGTCATGATCCCAGGGCTGTGGAATCTAGCCCTGAGTTGGGCTCCTTGCTCAGCAAGGAGTCTACTTCTCCCTCTCCCTCTGCCTGCTGCTCTGCCTGCTTGTGCTTTCTCTCTCTCTCTATCAAATAAATAAATAAAATATTTTTAAAAACCCAAAATTTTATTGACCATCTTCTTTGTGCCAAAAAATATTCTATCTCCTTCAGGATATAGCACTAATCTAGAGCATTTAAGTAGCTGGACTCAGCAAGCTTCCAGTCACTAATCAGGTTTCACTAATCTGAACTAATGACTAGTCAGAATTGTGAACATTTACAGTAAGCCCTTTGAACATTGTTGCTATGTGAAAAGCATATAATATGTAAACAGGGATTTCCTTGCTTAATGTGCTTGCAATAAAGAGACACCAAAAAATGAGATAGGAAGTCAAACTAGAGACCTTTTCTTTGTTGGTTTTCAATTTCATTGTGATTTTTCAGTTCTGATGATGCATATAACATTTTATTTCTAGGTTTTTTTTACTTTTTATTAAATTATTTACTTTGGACTTGAGAAAAGTTGTGAAAGCAGTTAATTAATAAAAATAGGGTAGTTCCAGATTATTCCTTCCCCAAATTGAAGGGATTATTTCTATAGAAGGATAAAAATGATGGTTTCTGGAGAGTTAAATTTTATGTATTTATTTTTATTTTTAATTTTTTTTTTACATGTTATGTATTTGTATCTTAATACTGCTTGGAATACTATCCTAATGAAAGAATTATTAGTATAATTTCTGACTGTGATCTGATCCAGTGTTCTCATTTTTACTACCTTTCTTACAAGAGTAAGAGGTAGCTGATGTGTTTTTTGCTTAGCCTGCAAATATTTGGATGAACTATAAAAATGAGTTTGGGGCCATGATTTCTTAAAGATTTCTCAGTGTATGGATCAAAGTTCTTTAGCAGTCCTATATCTAGTAATACTGTAGAAACTCTTAAATTTCAGTGAGCTCTCTCACAGGATCAAATAAGACTTGCACCTCCTTGGTAGAACATGCTGAAATGGCTGTGCTTGGCATAGAAGAACCCCTAGAGCCCTAGATTGTCTGCTGTTACCTCCTACTATGGTTTACCAAAAATGTACTGTTGAATTTTATATGAATGAGACCATGAAAAGAATAAAATAAAATGATAAAAATCCTTGAAAGAATAAAATGATAAAAAAACCCCAAAAATGTACTGTTGAATTGTATATGAGACCATGAAAAGAATAAAATAAAAATGATAAAAATCCAAAAAAGATAAAATGATAAAAATAAAATAAAATGATAAAAAAATTACATTGCTTGCCCATGTCTTGAAATCCTTAGCCCACTTCAAAGACTGGACATGGAAAGCAAGTCATTGCATGCTACTTACACTAGACCAACAGAGTGAAAATCCAATCAGTGTGTGCATTTGCAAAGATAAGCTTTCACTCTACATCAGAGATCAATGAATGAGTTACATCTGTGTATTTTAAGTCCAAATAAAATGTTTAAGGTTTACTTGAACTTTTGATTTCACATTTTAAGTGGTGGTTTAAATGAATTTCTGATTAGATGGGTTTTTTTTTATATTTGTGTTCCTTCTTGATTATTTTCCAAAATCATTATTCCCAAAGTGTTTTGTCAATACCTATATATATAGTAAATATATATGTCAGTACCTATTATATATATTAAACATAATATATATAATAACTATATATAATATATAATTAAAACTAGAGAAATCTTTCCCCAAATGAATTCATTAAATATGTAGGAAAAATATAGAAATATTTCTACAGTTCTATGTCTGAGTTTAGAAGTACAATTTTGAATTACACATTATTGGGTAAGCAACACTTATGGGGGGAATCCCATCTTTTCTGGGTTTAGGTAGTGAAATCAGTATGGAAATGCAATTATGCTGTGTTTTCATTATACCAGCTACCTCTTTTTTTGTTAGATGTGTTAGCCTATTCATTGATTGCTGCTTTGTGTCTTGCCTTAAAACAAATTAGTTTAATTATATTTATTTTATATATATATATATGTTGCACATTTAATATTTATACTAACTCATTGATCTGTAGTTGAAAGAAGACTGTCTTACTGGAAAAGCAGTTCTCGAACTGTTTGAATCATAATAAAAGTGTTTCTTGGATAATCAATTTGTGTCTGAGGCTGTGTTTTATATAATCTGTGTGGCTAATAATTCTTTAATATCTGCCGATCTTTAATGAATATGTTATACTTTTAAATGCCAGTGATGTCAAGTAACTGGGGAATCATGGCTTGAAATTATTTCCATGTGCGTGGAGGGATCTGGGAGGAATTACATTGAGTACTAAGAACATGCTATATTAGGTTTGTTGTGAAGTCTTGACAAGAATAATATACCAAAAAGGGGTATATACAAAGACTTGCCTGCTGTTTATAGCAGCATTATTTACAGTAGCCAAAAAGCAGAAACAACTCAAATTCCCATCAATTCATGAACAGATAAATAAAATGTAGTATAGTCATATAATGGAATAATACTGGATAATAAAAAGTAGTAAAATACAGTTACATGCTACAACATGTATAAGCCTCAAAATTCTTATGGTCCAATGGAAGAAGCCGGAGAAAAGCCAAAAGAAAAGAAGTCAGAGAAAATCATATTTTATGATTCCATTTATATGAACTATCCAAAAAGGCAAGTATATAGAGACGGGAAGTAGATTAGTGGCAGTCTAGGGCTAGGACGCAGATATAAAAATGATGATCTTCGCTTATTTAAAGCACTTACTGAGAACATTAGAGTTGAAGAAACTTCACAAAGTTTTCAGCATAGCTCTTCATTTTGCATACAAAAAGACAGAAGTGACCTTCATTTAGGAGATCAGTATATATTTGATCTATATATATTCTATATGCATTTTTGATTAACCTTAGTAATTTCTTCTTTTCCCCTCAATTATTTCTAATTGTTTTGTTCATCTGTACCATAGGACATAAGATTTTGGGGGGAGGGGTTCTATATTAGTAATTCACAAACACAAATGCAGAGTTGTTTTTTTTTTAAGATTTTATTTATTTGACAAGCAGAGATCACAAGTAGGCAGAGAGGCAGGCAGAGAGAGAGAGAGGAGGAAGCAGGCTCCCAGTGGAGCAGAGAGCCCGAGTGGGGCTCTATCCCAGGACCCTGGGATCATGACCTGAGCCGAAGGCAGAGGCTTTAACCCACTGAGTCATCCAGGTGCCCCAAAAAGCAGAGTATTCATTACTCATCACCCAGCTTCAGAAATCACTTTTGATCTTGCTTTAGCTATCTCCTTTCCTGCCTCTGTTTTCTTCGCCTTTTATCTTCTGAAGAAAATTCCACCCATAGCCATTTTACTCATGAGTATTTTATTATATATGTATGAGTGATAAGGGCTCTTGTTTTTAGACATACCTTCTGTGGTATTATTGTATATAGCAAAATTAACATGTCATCTAATACCCCATTTTAATTCAGATTTCCCTAGCAATCAGTTTGTCCATGCTAGATTAAATTTCCCACATTCCTTTGGTGGTTATGGCATTTAAAATCTCCCATTCTATGTCAGTTCTTGCCCAATCCCATTTCCCCACCTTTCCCTTCCACATTGTCAGTTTGTAGGAGAAACTGAGCTGTAGGCTATCCACATCTAGATTTTGCTTATTATTATTTTTGCTGATTATTATTATATTGAACTATTTGAGCATAAGTCAGAAAATAAGTCAGAAAATTTTTTTTTCACCCAAAACAATTTTTCCACAGAGTTGAGAGCAATTGAGCTAGCATTTAAGAATTGGTAGTAACTCTTAAAGATCGAGACTAGCAGGCTTTCAGAAATGGTGTTCCAAGACTTGACTTATTCTATTTCATTGCTGCATTTCTTTTGGTAAAAAGATGGAAGAGGTGACATTGGGAAACTGAATCATTCCTCCCTAAGGTAAGCTGCTTAGGACAGAAACACCCAATGCAAATGCCAAAGTCATGGGTTTAGGGTATGAAATGTGCTTCTCTTACCAATCCCTGTGAATGGCCTTGAATGATGTCTTAACAGACTGGGTTTTAATTTTTATTATGTGGCATATGGAATAATGTCTGGGTTGGTCTTTTCATTTTTTTTTCCTAACAAAAGAAGCTTTTAAATCAAATGTCTTGATGCTTATTATGTGTGTGTGTATGATTTGCCAACAATAGTTGTTGTTTTTTTACATAGAAGTACAGGTAAAGGACATTTAAAACGGACATTTAAAAATGTGGCCCTTGTTTTTTCTTGTGATTATGTTTTCCCTACATCCCTTTGTTTTAGTGGCATGTATTTTTTTTCTTTTAACAGTATTTTCACTTCTGTATGGATATATCAGATTTTTGTTATGAATAATAGTATTTGTGCTTTTAAAATAGATCAAGAATTAATTTCAATTATATGTCTTACTGTGTCTATAAGTGAGAGCCTCTTAGTTCAGTTAAGTAGTCTAATGAATGAGGGTCTGTGCAGGTAGGACTAGTTTAGTAATTGGCTATTAAATAGAACAATACATATTGATGGGGATAGTCATTTTTCCAATACCTTTGCCTTTATTTTAGTCCAGTGGTTCTCAAACTGTATTGTGCTGGATTACCAGTATATATCACTTGGGCCCTATATACAGATGCTATTAAATAGGTACAGTGTGGACCCACTCAAGCAAATCAAATTGAAACAAGTTCCGTAGGTGATTCTAATGCCTATCAAAAGTTTGAGAATCATTGTCTTAGAAAATCTAGTTTTATTGTAACTTTTTGTTTTTAAATAGTTTGATTTGCCAGAAGTTGCAAAAATAATAGTTTCCTTATGACTTCTTCCAAGCTTCTCCCAATAATAATATTATACATAATTATAATATATTATTAAACCCAGGGAAGTGACAGTGGTGCAATACTATCAAGTCAGGTACAGACCTTGTTTGGATTTCATCAGCTTTTACATGCATTTTTTTTTAAGATTTTATTTATTTATTTGACAGAGAGAGAGAGATCACAAGTAAGCAGAGAGGCAGGCAGAGAGAGAGAAGGAAGCAGGCTCCCCGCTGAACAGAGAGCCCGATGTGGGGCTTGATCTTAGGACCCAGGAATGATGACCTGAGCCAAAGGCAGAGCCTTAACCAACTGAGTCACCCAGGCGCCCTACATGCATTTTTATCATTATTATCTACTGTTTATTTGTTTTGATTTATAATTCTATGACATTTTACTATATGATGTAGATTTGTGTGACATCCCACAATCAGAATTCAGAATTGTTCTGTCACTGCACAGGAACCCCTTTGTATCAGCCCTTAACAGTCACACCCTGCCTCCAGCCCAGGCAGCTGGTGATCTGTATCCTATGACCTTAAGTTTGTCATGTTCGGACTCTTACATAAATAGAACCTTACAGTACATAACCCTGTGAGACTGGTTTTTTTTTTTTTTTCTCACTCCACATGATGCCCTTGAGATCATCTGAGATGTTGAGTGTATCAAGGCTTTGTTGCTTTTTATTGGAGTTCATTATATGGGTGTCCACAGTTTGTTTTATTCATTCTCACACCGGAGCACATTTGGGTTGTTTCCAGTTTGGGGTTGTCACAAAGTCAGCTGCCATAAACATTGATGTGCAGGCTTTAGACGAACCTTAGGTTTTAATTTCTCTCTGCAGATACCAAGAGTAGATTGCAGGGTCATATGATGTGTGTGTTTGGCCTCATATTTGGGCCCCCAGATTTGGCCCAATCTTTCCCAAAGTGCCTATACCATTCTGAGTTCTATAAGTCACATGTGAGAGATCTGGTTTCTGCCCACTCTTGCCTGCACTTAATGTTGTCAGTAGTTTTCAATTTAGGTGTGTTGTGGTATCTCATCATAGTGTCCATTTGCATTTCCCTGATGGAGAATAATGTTAAACATCTTTTCATGTGACTATTTGCCATTCATATCCTCTTTGGTAGCGTTCAGAATTTTTGCCCCTTTTATAATTGGGTTGTTTTCTTTCTGTTGAGTTTAATTTCAGGTTTTTTTTTTTTAAGATTTTATTTATTTATTTGACAGAGAGAGAGAAAGAGATCACAAGCAGGCAGAGAGGCAGGCCGAGAGGGAGGAAGGGAAGCAGGCTTCCCGCTAAGCAGAGAGCCCGATGCGGGGTTCGATCCCAGGACTCCGGGATCATGACTCAAGCCGAAAGCAGAGGCTTTAACTGAGCCTCCCAGACTGAGCCACCCAGGCACCCCTATTTTTTAGTTTTTTAATTTTAAAGATTTTATTTATTTATTTGATAGGGAGTGTGCATGCACGAGAGTACACATGGGAAGCATCAGGCAGAAGGAGAGGGAGAAGGAGGCTTCCCACTGAACAAGGAGCCTGATGCAGGGATCGATCTCAGCACCCTGGGATCATGACCTGAGCTGAAGGCAGACCCTTAACTGGCTGAGTCACCCAGGCGCCCCTCTTCCTGTTGAGTTTAGAGGGCTCTCTATATTTTCTGGATATAAGTCACTTGGGCATATAACTTGCAGATATTTCCCCCATTCTGTCTTTTCATCCTTCTAACAAGGTCTTCAACAGAGCAAAATTTAATTTTTAATAAAGTCCAGTTTATCGATATTTAAAAAAAATCTTTTATGGGTTGTGTCATTGGTGTCATGTCTAAGAACCTTTGCCTAAGTGTTGGTCCCAAGTATTTTCTCTGTTTTTTTCTCTTGTATTTTATCTTGTCATTTTCTCTTGTATTTTAAACACTTTATAAGTTTATATTTTATATGTAGATCAGCATTAGGCCAATTTTTTTATAAGGTGCTACTTTAGATTTTAGTATTTCCAAAGTCTGAGACACTATTATTTCCAAGTAGTTTTTCTAGCCAGTATTTGATAAAACCTCTAGCTGGGAAAATTCCTTCCAAGGACTTTTCTTTATCAGTATGCAGTTAAGGTTTTGTTTGAATGTGGTTTACTCTAACACACCACTCCCCAACAAAGATTTAAAACTTTAACAGACTGACTGCTGTTTAATATTTACCAAACTACATGCATACATACCTTGTTCTATTGTGCTTTGCTTTATTGTGCTTCACAGATAACTGCTTTTTTTTTTTTTTTTAAACAAATTGTAGGTTTGTGGCAACCTTGTATTGGCCAAGTCACTGCCATCATTTTTCTAACAGCATTTGCTCATTTTGTGTCTGTGTCACCTTTTGGTAATTCTGGCATTATTTCAGACTTTTTAATTATTATTTGTTACAGTGATTTGTGATAAGTAATTACAACTCACCGAAAGCTCAGATGATGGTTTAGCATTTTTTAGCAATAAAACTTAATTTTCTTTAAATTTTTAAAACTTAATTTTCTTTAAATTCAATTAATTAACATACAGTATATTAGTTTCAGAGATAGTGTTCAGAGATTTATCAGTCTTATGTAATACCCAGTGCTCATTACATCATGTGCCTTCCTTAATGCCCATCAAACAGTTACCCCATCTCCCCATTCCCCTCCCCTCTAGCAACTCAGTTTGTTTCCTATGATTAAGAGTCTCTTATGGTTTATCTCCCTCTCTGATTTTGTCTTGTTTTATTTTTCCCTCCCTTTCCCTATGCTCTTCTGTTTTGTTGCTTAAATTCCACATATGAGTGAGATCATATGGCAATTGTCTTTCTTTGATTGGCTTAATTTACTTAGCATAATGCCTACCCTCCAGTTCTATCCATATGCAAGTGGCAAGACTTCATTTTTTGATGGTTGATAAATATTCCATTGTGTATATATATACCACATCTTTATCCATTCATCTGTCAATGGACATCTGGGCTCTTTCCATAATTTGGCTTTTATAGATATTGCTGTTATAAACATTGGGGTACAGGTGTCCCTTCAGATCACTATATTTGTATCTGAGGGGTATGCTGAGGCTAGCAGTTTTAGTACTATGTTGAACAACAGTTGTGAGACAGGACATCTCTGTTATGTTCCTGACCTTAAGGGAAAGCTCTCAGTTTTTCCCCATTGAGAATGATATTTGCTATGGGTTTTCATGTATAACTTTTATGATACTGAGTTATAGTCCCTCTATCCTTACACTGTAGAGAGGGTTTTTTTTTAATTTTTTTTTCAGTGTTCCAAGATTCATTGTTTATGCACTACATTCAGTGCTCCATGGAATACGTGCCTTCCTTAATACTCACCACCAGGCTCACCCAACCCCACACTCCTCTCCCCTCCAAAACCCTCAGTTTGTTTCTCAGACTCCATAGCCTCTCATGGTTTGTCTCCCCCTCCAATTTCCTCCAGTTCACTTCTCCTCTCCATCTCCCAAAATCCTCCATGTTATTCCTTATGATCCACAAGGAAGTGAAACCGTATGATAATTGACTCTCTCCTTGACTTATTTCACAAGTGTTGGAGAGGATGTGGAGAAAGGGGAACCCTCTTACACTGTTGGTGGGAGTGCAAGTTGGTGCAGCCACTTTGGAAAACAGTGTGGAGATTCCTTACAAAATTAAAAATAGAGCTACCCTATGACCCTGCAATTGCACTAGTGGGTATTTACCGCAAAGATACAGATGTAGTGAAAAGAAGGGCCATCTATACCCCAATGTTCATAGCAGCAATGGCCACAATCGCCAAACTGTGGAAAGAGCCAAGATGCCCTTCAATAGACGCATAGATAAAGAAGATATGGTCCATATATACAATGGAGTATTATGCCTCCATCAGAAAGGATGAATACCCAACTTTTATATCAACATGGATGGGACTGTGGAGAGTTTTAATCAAGAAGAGATGCTGTATTTTGTCAAATGCCTTTTCTGCGTCTTTTGAGAGGATCATATGGTTCTTGTCCTTCCTTTCATTAACGTGGTATATCACCTTGATTGATTTATGGATGTTGAACCACTCTTGCAGCCGAGGAATAAATCCCATTTGGTCATGGTGAATAATATTTTTAATGTACTGTTGGATTTTACTGGCTGGTATCTTGGTAAGAATTTTTGCATACATGTTCATCAGGGATATTGGTACGTAATTCTCCTTTTTGGTGGGGTCTTTGGTTTTGGCATCAGGTAATGCTGGCCTCATAGAAAGAGTTTGGAAGTTTTCCTTCCATTTCTACTTTTTGAAGTAGCTTCAGAAGAATAGGTATTCTGCTTTAAATGTTTGGCAGAATTCCTCTGGAAAGCCATCTGGCCCTGGACTCTGTTGGGAGATTTTTGATTACTGCTTCAATTTCCTTGCTGGTTATGGATCTGTTCAGGTTTTCTATTTCTCCCTGTTTAGTTTTGGTAGTTTATACATCTCTAGAAATACATCCATTTCTTCTAGGTTGCCTAGTTTGTTGGCATATAGTGGCTTATAATATGTTCTTTTAATTTTTCCAGTGTTGGTTGTGATCTCCCCTCTTTCATTCATGATTTTTGTTTTTTTAATTTGGATCCTTTCTGTTTTGTTTTTGTTTAGTTCAGCTAGGGGTTTATTCCTAGTTTTATTGATCTTCTCTACTATTCTTTTGGTTTCTATTTCCTTAATTTCTGCTCTAATCTTTATTATTTCTCTTCTCCTGCTAGGCTTAGGCTTTATTTGCTGTTCTTTCTCCAGCTCCTTTAGGTGTAAGGTTAGGTTGTATGTTTGAAACTTTTCTTGTTTCTTGAAAAAGGCTTGCAATATGGTATTTTTAAATTAAGTGCATACATTGTTTTTTAGACATAGTGCTATTTATTGCACACTCAGTAGACTATCGTATAGTTTGAATATAACTTTATATGCCCTGAGAAATTAAAAAATTGACTTGCGTTATTGCGATATTTGCTTTATTGTGGTCTAGCGCCAAACCCACAATATCTCTGAGTTATGCCTGTATTTGAGAGAAGATTATTGAAATTGTGACTTGAAGGTAACTTTTGCTTTCATTTCATGATTGGTTAATCTATTATATGTATATTATGTATATATATGTATACAGATGTATATGTATACATATATACATATGTACACATATATAAATACATATACACATATATATACACACATATACATGTATTGTGTATACATATATACCTGTAACTACAGGTATATATGTATATTATATGTATAATATGTATTATATTATATGTATATTATATGTATTATATATATTATATGTATAATATGTATTAAAATACATATATGTATGTATTTTAATAATTATAATATCCACATTTAATGTTTCTTAGTTCTTTACTAGCATGCTTTTGAAAACTGGAAAATTATTCCATCCAAGAACTTCCTTTTAAAGACTTAATTTTTTACAATAGCAGTTTTAGGTTCACAGCAAAATTGAGCAGAAGGTACATAGGGTTTCCATTGGTACCCTGTCCCCACACATGCACAGCCTCTTCTACTATCATCATCCACCACCAGAGTGGTGCATTTGTTACAACTGAAGAACCTACACTGAGACCTCATAATCACCCCAAATCCACAATTTATATTGGGAATCACTCTTGATTTTGTACATTCTATAGGTTTGGACACATATATAATGACATGTATTCATCATTATAGTATCATATAGAGAATTTTCAGTGCTCTAAACATCCTCTGTGCTTCACCAGTTCATCTCCCCCAACTTCACCCCATAACTCCTGACAACCACTAATCTTTTTATTATCTTCGTATTTGTGCCAGAATGTCGTATAGTTGGAAACATACAAGCTAGCCTTTTCAGACTGGTTTCTTGCACTTAGAATACCCATTTAAGTGTCTTCCAAAGTTTTTCATGCCTTGATCCTTCATTTCTTTTTAGTGACAAATAATATTTCAGATGTACCATATTTTGTCTGTTCATCTATTGAAGGACATCTTGGTTGCAACTATGAGCTCTTGAACTTCCTTTTAGGGATGAAAATTAATCTATTTTATTGTTTCAGAGACATAATAAGATGAAACAATCTGTTGATAAGTTTTTACCTTAAATTTAATCAGTAACTCTTAGTTTGAGTTTTTGTAAGTATTTAACCTCTTTTGAGAAAGTGGAAATACATAGGGTTTTTTATACTTAATTTTTATGCAGCAAAGAAAAAGGAGGTCCAAGAGATGTTGCATAATTCTCTGTCCCTATGTTTTTGTTAATCATTTTTGAATTTTTAGATTGTAGCATCAGTATCATTTTTATTACCTTTCAGACTAATTTTCATAAAGTGCATTGACTGTCCCTTGTACGTTGCCTTCAAGGGAATAATTATGAAGTTCAGAGGAAGCTTTCAGTAGATGATGCTGAGCCCCATTGCTCCTGACATTTATTACTTACTAGGCAGAGGGCTATCTATGCACAGAGTAAATGGAGCAGCAAGTGAGCACTGGGGCATGGTTTTAGAGTTTCACTTTGTTTTTGAGGGAAATTATTTGCTAAATAATTTTAGTTTCTGGAGCTAGATGGGCATTCAGTTAATTTAGGTTTTCTTTTGTAAGATCCTTTTAGGTTATTTTTGAAATTGTTCAGTTGGACTCATTTTGTTTTTAAGTTACTGGTATCTGAGGACCTCCTGGTATTTCTTTATCCAGTTTCTTTCTGCAGCACTGAGCACACAATGGGTGCCCAATAAATGTTGTTGACTGTCTTGTTACTCATTGTTTATATTGCTTTCAGGTCTGTTTTTCAACTTTGCTCATTTGTTTTGATGAATTTTTTATCTCTTCCTTTGATATGTGCATTTCTACCGGAGGCTTTCCTTATCCTACCACTTGTTGATGTTTGAGTTCCTTAACTTTGCATAAAACAAACATCCCCATTAGATATTTAGAAAAGCCCAGAGATAAACTGAAATTGCAGCAACTATTATGAAACAGATGAGAAATTAAATATTAACTATTTAATTTATAGATACATTTTTCTAATCTATGTCTTTGGTAGTTCCTTGAGTGTGTTTATATGAATAAAAATGTGTCCACTTAGGGGCGCCTGGGTGGCTCAGTGGGTTAAGCCTCTGCCTTCCTCTTAGGTCATGATTCCGGGGTCCTGGGATCAAGAGTCCTGCATTGGGCTCTTTGCTCAGCAGGGAGCCTGCTTCCTCCTCTCTCTCTCTCTCTCTCTCTCTGCCTGCCTCTCTGCCTACTTGTGATCTGTGTCTGTCAAATAGATAAATAAAATCTTTTTAAAAAAGGAATGTATTCACTTATATCTGTACATTTTTCTGTATTATATCTCAGTGAAAAAATCAAGCGAAATTTAGGCTTCCTTTCTTTCATAAGGAATTTCCTTATTTGATGAAAGGAAGCAAATGGAAGTTTAGATTTGGAAAAGTTATTACAAAACTTTTAGACTGCTTTTTTTTTTTTTAAGATTTTATTTATTTATTTGACAGAGATCACAAGCAGGCAGAGAGTCAGGCAGAGAGAGAGGAGGAAGCAGGCTCCATGCTGAGCAGAGAACCCGATTCGGCGCTCAATCCCAGGACTCTGGGATCATGACCTGAGCTGAAGGCAGAGGCTTTAACCCACTGAGCCACCCAGGCACCCCTAGACTGCTTTTAAGATTTGTTATATTCAGTGATTCTGAGACCTTCCTAAATTTATACAAAGTGAATTGACCTAAGTAGCAATCTTCAGGCAGTGTGTCAGTATTTACAAAGTTCTTATGAAGGTATATTGTTAACTCTAATTGAATACCTATTATATGTCAGGCATTATGCTAGACTAGTGGTTCTCAAACTTGGCTGTACTTTAGAATCATTTGGGGGGATTTTAAAAATCCTCCAAGCCAATTAATCAATTTCTGGGAGGGAGACCTAAGTCTCAGTGTTTTCTAAAACTTCTCAGATGGATTTATCATGTAGCCAAGTTTGAGAACCACTGGCTAGACAATACGCATTACCCATTTAACCCTCTCAGCCACTCTGAGGGGTGGGATATATTGTCCAGTTTCATTACTGAAGAAATTGTTTCAGAGAGATTAATGGCCAACTAATAAGTGCAGCCCCAACCACAAACCAAGATCTCCAACTTGCTTCAAAATCTTGAACTCTACCAGTAGTACCTCTGGATGATTCATATGTTGGTTCTTTTTCCTTTTTAATTGCAAATGAATACTTTTTTCTATCCCCTTGTGCTTTTCTACATATCATATCTTCATGTTGTCACAGGGAGATTATACTGTATGTTGATCTAGTGAGCTATTTTTGTTTTCCCCCTGCCACACCACTGATACCCACCTCTCCAACCAAAGAAGATGAAAACCAAATTATGCACTTATGATCTCAAGCATTGCGAGTGTGTGTGTGTGTGTGTGTGTGTGTGTTTGAATAAGAGTTTGGCTTGGAGGGGCGCCTGCGTGGCTCAGTTGTGCTTTAAGTGTCTACCTTCGGCTCAGGTCAGGATCCCAGGGTCCTGGGATCAAGCCCCGCATTGGGCCCCCTGCTCAGCGGGAAGCCTGCTTCTCCCTCTTCCACTTCCCCCTGCTGTGTTCCCTCTCTTGCTGTGTCTGTCTCTGTCAAATAGACAAATAAAAAAGTCTTTTAAAAAAAGAGTTTGGCTTAGAAACAGGAGTAAATTTTTGTCCTACTGACTTTGATAAAATGTGATATATTGTGTGGTTTTTAGCTATTTTATATACATAAAATGCCATCTAGAAATCAGGCTTTTGGTATTGAGAATGTTATTGGATATTACTAAATATTGAAGAAAATTCTCAAATCACCCAGTGATAAGTAGAATGGGAGTGGAGAGTGTGAATTATGTTATTTAGCGTTTCATTAGCTGGCTACCATAGTGAATATTAAATGTTTCCTCACTAGAAATAACTTTTGGAAGTTGTATTTCTGCTCTTGGAATGGATATCTGATTAAAATAGGAGAAGGGAGCCCCTTCTATCTCTCTGAGTATATGACAACTAAGCACAAAAGCTTCATTTACTCATCCTGATTCAGTCTGGAAGACCTGGTATTACAAAGAGATTCTGTTATGTCCCTGTACCTCACTTTACACAATTGCTAAGTTCCTAAAAGTAGTAAAAAAGGAAGACTTGAGAGGGATACAATAAAAAATTAATAAACCAAATGAAAACTATAGTTGAATTGTTCATTCTTTAAGAAATAATTGAGCATACTCTGATGAAGATGATGTATTAATCAAAAATACAAAAAATTATATTTGCGATTTCTGCTTCAAAAATCTTTTCTGGCAGATAAGGTATGGTGCAGAGCAAAGTGTGCTGTAAGACACAGGGCAGCCTGGGGTATTGTATTCCTCTACTGTAATTAGTTATTTGGCTTTCCCTTTTTTTTTTCTACCATACTGTCAGTGCTAGAAGGGAAAGCTTATTTGGATATAATATATTTTTTTAAGATTTTGTTTATTTATTTAACAGAGAGAGAGAGAGACCACATGTAGGCAGCAAGGCAGGCAGAGGGGGAGGGGGAAGCAGGCTCCCTGCTGAACAGAGATTCCTGATTTGAGGCTCGATCCCAGGACCCTGAGATCATGACCTAAGCCGAAGGCAGAGGCCCAACCCACTGAGCCACCCAAGTGCCCTCTTTGGATATAATCTTAATCTACGTAGTGTGTTAGGTATGATAGCTCATCATAGCTACTTATTGAACAAAAGGATCTATCTATACAAATGTCCTACTATAAATATAAACAAGATACTAAAAGATTTTAAAGCAGAAGGGCTTCCATGTATAAAACAAGAAAGGTTCTTGGAAGACAAGGCATCCAGAGAGAGGATAGTCACTGGTTGATTGCAGAGAGAATGTCCTCTTTGTGCATGGCATGAGCAGTGCGTGCTTTTGAGCATAGCAGGTCTGCTAGGTCACCTGATGCTGGAACTGAGGCAGAGGGTTTATGTAGAATCGTACTTCTACAGGTTGTTGGTTAGGGAGGTGAGGCTGTAATCAGGATGTCAGCTGGGGCTCAAGTCTCAGCTGAGGGGGGATCAGCTTTCAAGCTCACAGTCTTGGCTGGTGGCAGGCTGCAAGTCATCGTTAGCTGTTAGCCAGAGACAAAGGGAAGCTGAGAACATAGTAGCGGGCTTCCCTTAGAGCAAGTGAGAGTGTCTAGAACTGACACCACAGTCTTTGGTAAACTAATCTCAGAAGTGACATTCTTTGCTGCATTCTGTTCCCTGAACATGAGTCACTAAATCTAACCCACTTTCAGTGAGAGGGGATTTCACAAGGAGCCAGGGTTACTGGGGGCCATCTTAGAGGCTCTCCATCACAGTAATAGATTTCATTTAACAGTATGTAAAAAATTATTTAATATGTAATCGATATAAAAATAATACTAATAGGTATTTAATTTTTTGGTACTTAGCCTATAAAATGCAGTGTGTATTTTACACTTATAACGTCTCCATTCAGATGGTGTATTTTCTTTTCTATTTTTTTTTAAAGATTTTATTGAGAGAGAAAGCGTGTGTGCACGTGTGTGTGTGCACATGAGCAGGGGGGAGTGTAGAAGGAGAACAGACTTCCCACTGAGCAAGGAGCATGACACTCAATCCCAGGACCCCGAGATCATGACCTGAAGGTAGACGCCCAGACCACCAAGCCGCCCAGACCAACCAAGCCACCCAGGTGCTCCCGATGATATATTTTCATTCGAAGAACTTGATCTGTATTTAGTTGTATAAAATTTATAGTAAAAAATAGATCCACACATCTGAGCTGTTCCAAATATACTTAAATATTTTCCAACAACTGAATCAAGTATCGGTTTTAAAATAGAAATTAAATTGAACTAAAAGTGTAATCCCTCAGTCACACTAGTCATGTTTCAAGTGCTCAATAGGCAGATGGCTACCATATTAGGTAGCAGAGTTCTGGAAGTTTGGCTGCAAAAGGAAGGCGGGAAATAAAAAGATACTTGGAAGGAACGGGAAAGTGGAAATTAAGATAATAGAAATCAATGCCCTTTGTGTGTGTTCTGGGGAGAAGGAAAGAAATCTAGGGTGTTGGAAACCCAGAATACAGTTAACATGTTTGGATTATTGATCAGATTTGAGTGGAGGTGCAGTGGGTACAAAAACCCTCAAGTGATGAAGGGCTTGTGGTAGGTACCTTGTATTCTGAGTGTTGAAATGCGAAACCATTGAGTGTGGGAGACTGAAACCAGAGGTTTTTCAAACTGTTTTTTGAGTTTGTCACTCTGTTCATCATTTTTTCCTAGTGTGTGTGCCAAGACAGAGAAAAGCACTTGGAAATGGAACCATTTCCTATGAGCTCAGAGGAGAGAGACCCTTTCCTGACCAGAACCAAAGTATTCTCAGGATAGGAAGAGCTCCTCGGGCATAGGGTTTCTGTCCATGCCACTCTTTCAATCAAATGTTATTTGTAAATTATCACAGAAAATTTTCTTTTCTTCTCCATTTTGGTGACCAGTAATACTACTGTGGTGTGCAGAGTAGATGGCACGCCAAAATATTATTGTGTCCTGCCCTCAGGTGGAAGATATCTGAGCCACTATTTTCGGCCTCTAAACATTATTATGCACAAATCTCTGCGTGTTAGATGAGGAAAGGGACCTGAGATCTTCTAATTCAATACCTTTATTTTGTAAATGAATGGAGGACCAGAGAAATGATTAACTTACAGTGATGTAAGTAGCCATTTAGGACCTTCCCCTGCTTTTTGATTCCCAGTACTTGAGTCCACTACTCCAACTGGGGAAGTATAGGTCTCTGTTGGTATGAGTGGGCATTTGCACATCTAGCATCTGCATTCCTATTTAAATATCAGGGATTATTTAGATGGCCCTTGTTAAGGTTATCACAAGGGTTTGGTACCATGCTCTGTGTGCTTTGGAGCAAGTTTCTTAACCTCTGTAAACCCCAGTTAAATGGCAATGACAACTGCCTCATGAGATTAAATGTAGCCAAAGGCTCCTGCCCAGTGTTTAGCAGTAGTTCTTCAGTAAAGGCTCAAGTTTTGTTATTTTTTTCTCTACCACTTGGCTTTTGTCCATTCATCTTTTGTTGTTATTTTGTATGGAAGTTTCAGCTCCCAAAGGGATGATACAGTATAAAAGTTAAGAGCACTGGCTTTAGCATCCAATAACTTGGGCTTAGACCTCCATCCCAGCCCTGATAGCTAAGTTCTTTAAACACGTGGCCCATCAGTTTTCTCATCTGGAACGTGATGCTGGGCACACTTACCATATACAGGGTTGTAAGAATGAGTTAGTAGATGTAAATCACTTTGGGCAATTTCCACCAGCGAGTCAGTGCTCAAGCATTTTCTGTTTTGATGACGTGGTAATAAAATAGGATGAAGTTATTTTATTTTTCTGTTGTGTCCGTTGGGAGGCATTTTAGGGACATGCAGGCACTAGCATTTAGTAAGTGCTGACTTTGATGTGAAGAATTATCTTTGCCTCTTTATCTGGTACATTATGCCAAATGTATCTGAGAAAGGTGTTCTATTAAGTCATTTTTTCCTCCTATTAATCACAGTCCTCACTGGTCACGTTAAGCTATAGATGGAACATCTGAATTTGGACCCACAACAACTTAACATCTGGGCAAAATGGAGATGGTTTCTTTCCAAGCTAGAATTCAGTCTGGTCCCATTTAATTCTTAATCCTGCCTCCCCACCCCCGCCACCTCCACCCCCTCCAATAGGCAGAAGATTTAAAATCTTCCTGAGGATTGAATACTTTTACCTTTTTTGGTCTCTTTGAATTTTTTCTAGTTCTGACTGGTCAGAAATATTTGATTCTCAGCAACTCACCAAGCTCTCATTGTCCCGTGAACTCAGGGAACTGAGAGAACCCTCCCTCTTCTCTTTTCTTTCCTCAATTAAACCAGCAAACACTTACCAACCGCCCTTGTGGCACTTGACGGTCTAGGTGCTAGTAGAGAATGAGAAAGGTCCCGGCTGTCATGGAATTTTCATTCTAGAGGCTGACCTCAAATAATAAACAAGTGAATACAGGAATGAAGAAGATGATAGCAGATAGTGATAAATGTGATGAGTACAAAACAGGTACGTGCAGAATAGGGAGAGATGGGTGGAGATCGGCATTGGCACCTCTTTTGTGGGGTCAGAGAATACCTCTATGGGGGAAACGTTTGATCTGCAGTCTGGATGAGGTCAGGGAGCAGGCAGTTTGAAGTTCGAAGGTTAAATGCACTTTGGATAGAGGGAGCAGCTGTGTAAGTCCTCAGGGATGAAGGATTTGGTCTATTTGAGGAAAGGAAAGGATGCCAGTGTGAATTATAGAGGAAGTTGAAACAGAGTAACCTGAGGGGAGCTCAGAGGTTTGCAGAAGCTAGCTCAGTGCATTTGGAGACTCCCAGGCATCCGAATCACTTGGGAGTTGTCAAATGCAAGTTGCTAGGACTCCACCCCCAGTGTTTCTGTTAGTATAGGTCTGCAGTAGAGCCTGACAACGTGCGTTTCTAACAGAGTCCTTGGTGGTGGTGGTGCTGCTGCTGCTCTGAAATCACACCTTGACAGCCACCAGGATGGCTCATCTAGGGCCTCGTACACCACGGGTAGGAATTTGGGTTTTATTCTCAGTGCATTTGGAGGCCAGTGAAGGATCATAGGCTGTGAGGTGTCAGATTCACATATTTAAAAGAGCACTCCTGGGACGCCTAGGTGGCTCAGTTGGTTAAGCCTCTGCCTTCTGCTCGGGTCATGGTCTTGGGGTCCTGAGATTGAGCCCCACATCAGGCTCTCTGCTTAGCAGGGAGCCTGCTTCCCCCTCTCTCTCTCTGCCTGCCTCTTGGCCTATTTGTGATCTCTCTCTCTCTGTTAAATAAATAAAATCTTTAAAAAAAAAAAAAAAGCACTCCTGACTACTGCAGAGAATAGATTTTAAGGCACAAAAGGAAAAACAGGAGAGACCAGTCAGGAGGTTACTGCAAAAGTCCTAACAAGAGACGATGCTTTAATTGCCAGGGTGGTAATAGAGAAGCTGGTGGCAAGTACACAAATTCAGGATGTGTTTTGGAATGAAGAGCTCACAGGACTTGATAGTGGCTTGGAAATAGAAGGTAGTGACAGAGAGGAATAAAAATATACCTAGGACTTTTGTTTGAGTTAGTGGGATGTTTAGTGTGGTGCCATTTACAGGCATGGGGAGTAGCAGGGGAGGATTGGATAAGAACGAGGATCAGGGCTAGAGAGGAGAATCCAGAGTATGGGTTATGAGATACGTATTGGACATCCAAATGGAGATGACCATGAGATTATTGGGCATATAAATCAGAGTTCAATAAGCAGGTCAGGGTTGGGGAAGTGAATTTGAGAGTCATCAACTTACAGATTATAGTTAAAGCCTTGGAGTTTGATGAAATCACCTGTAGGTGAGAGTTGTAGAAAGAGAAAAGGGCAGGAAAAGAGCCTGGGCAGGGAATTGAGGGCATTGTGATTGAGGAGTGACAGTGAAGGAGGAAGAACATAAGAGATTGTGTTGTCACACAAAGAAACTGAAGGAAAAGAATTCCAAGCACAGTTACTGCATAGCTATGAAATGTGTCCTTATTGGAATTTAGGAACTTACTCAAGGGTAACTGAGATGACTCAGGTAATTGTCTATTAGATTTGGACACACATAGGTGATTGGTGACCTTAACAAGAGAAATGTCTGTTAAGAGTCATATCATTTTTGGGCCTCCCTTTGTTGCCTTTCATTTACTGTTTATCTTTTAAAGCCACTTTGCTGTGTTCACTGTACTTCAAATAAGGTCATCAAGAAAAGGGACCTTTTGTTGTTCTTAATTGTTTTCCCTCAAGCATGTAGCACAATGTTATGCCCACCATTGGAATAGATTTTTATTGGCTACAATTTTCTCTTATTTCATTGAACGCAGAGAGAGACACTAAGAAGTTGCTTTGAGTAATTGGTCTGTAATTTATAGCTGAAATGCATGGCTTAGGGGCTACCAAACATGGCCAGTTATTTTGAAGGGCTGCCTTACCAACACTTATCAACATATATGTTTGGGGGCCCTCTATACAGAAGGTCTATATACCATAATATTATAATACTATATAGTATAATACTATAATATTGGAAGGGTGGCTGTTCAATTTATTTTTGGTCATTAGAATGTAATATGTAAAAAGTCTATTGTTTTAAGACTTGTTATTCCACTTTTATATTTTTGTGTTTAATATTGAAGCTGTATTTTGTAAAGTACTTCCCTGAGTGAATACAGGAATACTATATAAATAGAGCAAACACAGGAGATCCCATTGGAATTGAGTAGCTGCTTACAGGTGTACATATATCTCATATATAATTTAAAGCTTTTTTTCTTCCAAACTAAGAGGTATTTGAGTAGATTTCTGTTGTTTTGCTGAGCTTCTCATTTATTGCTTCTTTTCATTTATTTTAAGGATTTAATATTGACAGAGATGGAATAATGTGTACAATGCACACATGAGGGATGCCTGGGTGGCCCAGTTGGTTGAGCAGCTGACTCTCGATTTAGGCTCAGGTCATGATCTCAGGATCAGAGACTGATGCGGGTCTCCACACTGGGGATGGGGCCTGCTTAAGATTCTCTTTCTCCCTCCCCCTTTGCACCTCCCCCACTCATTGTGTGTGTGTCAAACAAATAAATAAATCTTTAGGAAAATGGGCACATGATTTTGAAGTACTTTCGAAATAAAGTTATAAAAAAAAAACCCCAATCAGTACAAATAGGATACCAATTGAATTCTGTGTTAAAATTATGTTTTGGTATTTTTAAAAATGTTATGGCATAGTGTAAAATTGTACCTTAATTTTCATTATGAAAATTGAATATAATATTGAGATAATTTTAATGAATAAATCAATATTTTTGAGGGGGTGATGTATAGGTTTATTACCTTGATTGTGGTGGTGGGAACACATGTGTATGCATATGTACAAACTTATCAAATCACATACATTAATAATGTGCAGTGTTTTTTTATAACAATTATACCTCTAGCTGAGGGGGAAAAACAATTGCATGCTTTAAACAGAAACATGCATTCATATGTAAATCAATTGTAAATGAGAGTAGATGTAAATAATGCTACTCAATTCACCATATTCATTTGTGATATTATGTCTTGTTATTTTTAAGCCTTGATTAGTGCATTTTTATCCAGACCTAGAGGAGTTTTCTGTATCTTTTCAGTATAACTTCCCCTCCATCACCCTTGTGTGAAATTTGTTATTGTTTTCTGTTATGGGTAACACCTCTATAGAGTGAAAACTGATAGTCAGACTAGGCCACTGGTGAAGAGCTTATGTGAAAATCCCCTGGGTAGGAAAACTGGCTCAAATATTCCATTTAAAAGGAAGGGGATGGATGGGTGGGGGGTACCTGGGTGGCCCAGGTGGCTAAGCATCTGCCTCAGGCTCAGTCATGATTTCAGGCTCAGGGTCCATGGATTGAGCCCAGTGTCAATCCATTCCTTCAGCAGAAAGTCTGTTTCTTCTCCATGGGCACTGGCCCCCCGTTCCTCCCCGCCCTGCTCCTGCACTCTCTCAAGTAAATAAAGTTTTTTTAAAAATAAAAGGAACTACAGAACATGAAAAGAAAGAAATTGAAGAAGACACAAAAAGATGCAAGACCATTCCATGCTCTTGGATCGGAAGAATAAACATTGTTATAATGTCTATACTGCCTAGAGCAATCTATACTTTTAATGCCATTCCAATCAAAATTCCACCGGTATTTTTCAAAGAGCTGGAGCAAATAATCCTAAAATTTGTATGGAATCAGAAGAGACCCCGAATTGCTAAGGAAATGTTGAAAAACAAAAATAAAACTGGCGGCATCACGTTACCTGATTTCAAGCTTTACTACAAAGCTGTGATCACCAAGACAGCATGGTACTGGCATAAAAACAGACACA
>PISX010005538.1:0-106610 GCA_004024625.1 Mellivora capensis | reverse complement strand
CCAGTCCCGTCCATGTTGCTACAAAAGTTGGGTATTCATCCTTTCTGATGGAGGCATAATACTCCATAGTGTATATGGACCACATCTTCCTTATCCATTCGTCCGTTGAAGGGCATCTTGGTTCTTTCCACAGTTTGGCGACCATGGCCATTGCTGCTATAAACATTGGGGTACAGATGGCCCTTCTTTTCACTACATCAGTATCTTTGGGGTAAATACCCAGTAGTGCATTTGCAGGGTCATAGGGAAGCTCTATTTTTAATTTCTTGAGAAATCTCGACACTGTTCTCCAGAGTGGCTGCACCAACTTGCATTCCCACCAACAGTGTAAGAGGATTCCCCTTTCTCCACATCCTCTCCAACACACGTTGTTTCCTGTCTTGCTAATTTTGGCCATTCTAACTGGTGTGAGGTGGTATCTCAATGTGGTTTTAATCTGAATCTCCCTGATGGCTAGTGATGATGAACATGTGTCTGATTTGTATGTCTTCATTGGAGAAGTGTCTGTTCATATCTTCTGCCCATTTTTTGACATGATCATCTGTTTTGTGTGTGTTGAGTTTGAGAAGTTCTTTATAGATCCTGGATATCAACCTTTTGTCTGTACTGTCATTCGCAAATATCTTCTCCCATTCCATGGGTTGCCTCTTTGTTTTGTTGACTGTTTCCTTTGCTGTGCAGAAGCTTTTGATCTTGATGAAGTCCCAAAAGTTCATTTTCGCTTTTGTTTCCTTTGCCTTTGGAGACATATCTTGAAAGAAGTCGCTGTGGCTGATACCGAAGAGGTTACCGCCTATGTTCTCCTCTAGGATTCTGATGGATTCCTGTCTCATATTGAGGTATTTTATCCATTTCAAGTTTATCTTTGTGTACGGTGTAAGAGAATGGTCAAGTTTCATTCTTCTACATGTAGTTGTCCAATTTTCCCAGCACCAATTATTGAAGAGACTGTCTTTTTTCCACTGTATATTTTTTCCTGCTTTGTCGAAGATTATTTGACCATAGAGTTGAGAGTCCCTATCTGGGTTCTCTACTCTGTTCCACTGGTCTATGTGTCTGTTTTTGTGCCAGTACCATGCTGTCTTGGTGATCACAGCTTTGTAGTAAAGCTTGAAATCAGGTAATGTGATGCCACCAGTTTTATTCTTGGTTTTCAACATTTCCTTAGCAATTCGGGGTCTCTTCTGATTCCATACAAATTTTAGGATTATTTGAGGATGCCTATTCTTACAGAGCTCCTGAATTTCTAGTCTTCAGAAAAGAGGTCTCTTATGCACTTAGGTTGCTCATATGGATTTCTAGTGCTCATAAAATTTTAGCTTGTTTATTATTTCATAATCTTTTCTGGGGTTTATTTTCATATATGACATAAAATAAGGTTCTTAATATATTTCCTATGATTGTGTACAACTAGCTGTAGTTCCATTTATTAAATAATATACCCTTTAACCTCTAAATTAAGTGGTAGCATTTGTCATATGTTACATTTAAAAAATATAGCTTAATCTACTTTTGGATTTTCTATTGTCTTCTACTGATATACATTTATTGTTCTATTAATACTATAGTTATATTATTTATATTATTTTAATATTATTTTATATTATTTATATATATTATATAATTAATATATTATTTTAATGCCTTACGCTATGTTCTAATTTCTTTTTTTTTTAAGATTCTATTTATTTATTTGACAGACAGAGATCACAAGTAGGCAGAGAGGCAGACAGAGAGAGAGAAGTAAGCAGGCTCCCCGCTGAGCAGAGAGCCCGATGCGGGGCTCGATCCCAGGACCCTGGGATGATGACCCGAGCCGAAGGCAGAGGCCTCAACCCACTTAGCCACCCAGGCGCCCCACTATGTTATAATTTCTGATAAGAAGTCTTCCTCTTTGTTCTCCTTGCTAATCTGGGGCATGCATCTTCCTTCAAGATATTGAAGATCATTTTTTAAATCCAATGCAAAGCAAATAATAAAAACAACAGCAAGTGAATAATATGCCAACATCCTGTTCAAAGTCCAAAGTAATTTTATTTGTATTAAATGTAATTATGTTAAATGTAATTGTGTTAAATATAATTAAATTAAAATATTTCTTTAAGGAAAGATATTTCCTTTATCCCTCTCTTTTAGCAACACAACCTTCAAATTGTAGCTGGGCACATGGCTATCTGGAATAAAGCCTGTATTTAATAATCTTTGCAAATGGGTAGGCTGTGTGCTTAAGTTCTGGCAACATTCCCATTACCCTCTGCTAGCGTTTTGCCTGGAGATGCAAAATGGGTGGTGGAAAAAAAGCAACTGTGATAATAAGTTTAGAACTTGAGACTGACTCTAGAAGTAGGGACTTTTACAGCTATGTTTTTATGTTGTTTTACTATTTCTTTTTCCCCCTTTCTCCTACTAATTTATTTAAGAATACAGTGGTAGGATTTTATCCAAATTTATATCACCCTGTGGTGGCAGAGAAACTATTAGGACTTTGTCTAGCCCCTATATTAGGGACACAAATTTGTCTCCTGGGCAAGGAAGACAACACATGCCAAGGAGCACATGTTGTGGACTTTGCTGGATATGTTCTGCCTAACCCTCTATATCCCATTCCATCTTTTTTCCTCTGGAAGGTTGACAGGTATGTAATATACCAATAAGCATCTTCACATTCAGCTTCCAATTTGGTTCACTCTGTGGCAGATGCTATCACATTAGGGGGAGAAAGGACTAAGACTTCTTAGCTTATGTTCTCTGAGTTCTTTCTGTGCTGGTTTATCTCAAGTTGGCGCATGCTTCCACTGAAGAACACAGCTCCCGCCAGACAAACCTTTCTGTAGTGCTTCTCCCAGAGTTCTAGTATCTACTCCCTCCCTTCAGTGCTGGACATGGTCATAGCTCCTTGCTGTTGTGAGACCCATCATTTGTCCATTTCTCTTATGTCCACACATTTTTTTGAAATCTTCATAATTACCCAGTTTGGGTATGCTACTGTTTTTATTACCAGTTTTCTGGCAATGCACTAAATTTGCCATACAGTACACTTAACCTCAGCTGACCTTGGTGTCTCCAAATATGGAATCCCTGTGAGTATCTTTTTTTTTTTTTTAAGATTTTATTTATTTATCTGACAGACAGAGATTGTAGGTAGAGAGGCAGGCAGAGAGAGAGAGGGGAAGCAGGCTCACTGCTGAGCAGAGAGCCCAATGTGGGGCTCAATCCCAGGACCCCGAGATCATGACCTGGGCCGAAGGCAGAGGCTTAACCCACTGAGCCACCCAGGCGACCCCCCTGTGAATATCTTATCCTATCCTGAGAATCTTGCTTTGGTTGGTATTACTGAGTAACAAATTAACATAATCATAGGAGCTTAAAAGTTACCATTGATTAACTCATATTTCTCAGGTCCAAAATCTGGGTTCAGCATAACTGGGTCCTTTGCTCAGGGGCTCATCAGTTTGAAATCAAGGTACCAGCTGACTAAGTTCTCATCGGGAGATTGGAATCCTCTCCCAAATTCCTCTAGATTGTTGGCAGAATTTAATTCCTTGTGGTTATAGGCCTGAAGTTTTTTCTTGTTGGTTGCTGGTTGGGTGCTGGTCAACTCTCAGCTCCTCAAGGCTGTCATCAGGTACCAGCCACATGGCCATCTCAGTACATGATAGCTACTTCTTCAGAGCCCCCAGAGGATCTCTCTCCAGTGGGCTATCACAGAGCCCAAAATTATATAATGTAATTACGTGAGTAACTATGCCATTACTTTTGCTATATAAAGTGATCCAACCAAGGGAGATATATCCCATTATATCCACAAATTTTTCCGAAACTCAAGATTCCTATTCCCTCAGATATACATCCTATAGAAACTCAAGAGCAGGGAGAGGAATCTGGAAGGCCATTGTAGAATTCAACCTACCACAGTTGTAGAGGATTTAGGGTGCCTAAGTGCTTCAAATATCCTTAGTTAACTTTCCTATTTTCTTCATTACTGTATCCTCACCATCAGAGACATCCTTGCCTCAATTTTACAACCTTATTGGGATTCTTTTATATAAAATGACTTGTCAATAGGATTTCCTAACTGTTGGCTTCCACTTGTCTTGGTCTAATAAGATAGTTGACTGTCTTGGGTTTAATAAGACTTGGTTATTTAGTTTCTCTATATGAATTCTTTAATCTTCTGCCTGAGGGCAGGGTGGGAGGAGGGAAAGTTTAAACCAGACCATCGCTATCCTGCAGCTTGTTGGAGAAAGTAATCTGAAGGCTTTACCATCAAATATATAGACTTTCACTCAATCATTCTATCCTCAGACCAGCACCTTACTTGTATGTTCTTCTGCCTGTAACTCCAAGTCTGGGGTCTCTTGGTCTAATTTCTTTCAGAAAAAGACCCTCTTGTCTCCTATGAAAAGAGTGCAGAAGTGGTTGCCTCTCTGTTCCATGGTGTTGGGAAGCTGGGCTTTCAAATGTTCTGCTATAGTCTGAATGAGACTCACCTTGTTGATCTCCCCACCTTGCCTGCACCCTTCAATGCTCTCAGTCTCTTTAGCTTCTCAGCCTTTGGGGGGTTTTATGAGGAAAACCTATTTGTTTGTCTTCAGATTTATATGTTTAATAATTATCTTCCCTGATAACTCATTTGCCATTCCTCACAAATAGCTTTCTGTTGTCATCCTCATGTTTTGGAGTTACGGATATCTCCTTGTTCACTAAATATATTCACTGAATAGAAAGTTTTTGTTTGTATGTCCATTATGATTGCTGTTTGAGGGTGAGGGACCTTCAAGTAGAAAAGAGGACACAAATGTCTTTATTCTACCATGAAAACCAGAGGTCAATGTTCTGATAATGATCATTACGGTCATTATTTTACAATAAAGTTTACAGGTCATGGTATCTGCTTGGGGAGTTTGGGTTCCTTTTATGGAAAGAAGGTTCAACCCATTGTCCCTGAAGGGATAAAAGAGCTAACAGTGTGAGCCAGAAGCACAAGTGACACTGAGAATGTCCATGAATTACCTGTGTTGGCTTAATATTCTTCCTGCCCTCTGCATTGAAAGAAATCACCTTGTTAAGTCAGTGAAGTCTGTTGAAGTTAAGGGAGTGAAGATGAAATGGTTTCTGCCTCCAGATAATTCATGTCAGCAATAGACCTTCATGTGCTTCAAGCCACCTTTTCTTTTCTTTCCCCCCCCTTTAATGCAAGTAGTAAATACAATGGAAAACATAAACAACATAGTAACATTTGAGGAAGAATTCCTATTAAAAATTCCCAAGTGGACTTGTCATTTTTGTCTAATGTAAATCTACTGTTAGAGAGTTCATTTGGCCTATTGAAAGAAGGATGGAACATTTGTATCTATTGAAAAGATTGTGTAAGCTTCTGGCTAAGATTTCATAGGAGATGTTTGGATAAAAAAGAAATAGGAGACGTCAAGGAACTCATAGGTGGTAATGTTAATTAAGACACATGTCATCTGTTAGGTTCAGCGGGGAGGTGGATGAAAGAGTGGTAGTCGGGCTGGAATGAAGCACAGTGGATCTTAAATTTGGCTGTATTTTTTTTTAAATATGAAGATTGTGGATACATATATGTGTATATACACTTGTACAAACACACACCCTGGTACCTCTCATCTCCCTGGGATAATTAAAGCAGAACCTCTGGGTTAGGAGCTTGGGCTCTAGAATTTGAACATGCTTCTTGGATAATTCTATAGTTGAAATCCACTGACTAAGATCATAGATAACTTTGGTGGAACATGAAGATGGAAGGTAGTTACTTTTTTTTTTTCTTTTTATGATGATATCTCATTTTATAATTTCTAAGAAAGTCACTGAAAAACATTGAAACATTCCTTGCTCCCTGTACCCTTCCTTTCTGGACAGGAGAGGTAGATGATTCTCTGTCCCTGAATCTCTGTCTCTTCATGTAGAGGGGAAAAAAAGAAAAAAAAAAAAAGAGTCAAAAGGCTCCACTTTTGAGCCTAGGCTGGGTCAATAAGCATTAGAGGATTTTTCTGTTTCCAAAGGTAGAGGTCCCCCTGCTTCTCCTGCAAACCCATCCTCCCACTTTAATCAAACCACCAATTGCCATGTCATCAATTTAATCACAGGCTTCCTTTTGAAAGGTTTGCTGCTGAGGAATTAGTTTCCAGGGTCACTGAACCCCTGTGAGCAGCCTCACCTCGGAAGCCAAAGAGAGAGCTCATTTGGAATTCAGAGGCTTACTTGCTCAGATCTCTGCTGCAAACCCTAGGATGTGGTCCCGCTACGAAAACATTGCTCAGAAATAAAGTTATGAGGGCTTGACTGGCCCCTGTGAAGGTATTGAGTTCAGCTCTTATTTTTAATCATGTTTAAAGAGAGGATCTCTTTTCATTCCTTGTAATAAAACCTGTCTTTCATTTTGAAAGGCAAACCAAGGCAAGAACAAAACAGTGTCATCAGTTCTTTGAGTGGCTTATGTCTCACGTGTATGTATTTCAGAATCATGGATATGAAAATGAGCGTTTTTCTATTAGTGTGAATTAATTCTGAAGAAAAATTTCCCTCTTCCATTGTCAAGGAGAAGAGAATGAGTCAAAGTGATTCCATCTTACTCAGGAGTAGTTTCTGTTTGCATATCACTGTTTTCTGGTGGTTCTGTTTGTTTAACTTGGATAAGTAGGTTTTATTATATCTGTTATAGCCTCTTTAGACCTAGATAGCCAGACATAAGCTGACCTGGATTCCATTCCTTATCACAAATCGATGCCCAGAGTTGTCCTCCCTAAAAACTGTTGCAGATTCTTCATTGCAAATGACAATGGAGGAAACCAGAAGGACACAGATGGAATTCTGAATCCCAAGTGGATTTTTCAGTATCAGAGTAGGCAGGGGGTAAAAAAAATCAACTATATTTGATTTATAATTTTGCTATAAGATAAATCTAGAATGCTTCAATACCAGTTTAACCAGCCCCTTTTCTCTGAAATAATATTGCAGATATATTTTACTCCTTTCCTCCTTGACTCTCAAACATTCTGTAAGTTAGGCGTAGAAATGTTTCCCAGGGAAACAGAGAAAGAGAGCAAAAAGGGGCAGAGAACATTGCCAACTCTTCAGTGATATTGGAAAGTATTTGAATTTAGGATAGCAACACATATATCCCTTCAACATACCTATTAGGCAATTTCCCAGGCTTTAAGTTGAATATTTGGCATTGGAATAATGAGCTACCATATGATGATGCCTCTATTTCAAATTTCCTTAGAAAAAGGGAGAGGAATGGAGCCTTAAAAGTCATGTATTTATATTATCACAGAAAAGGAAACAATTTCTATAAAACTGACTACTCACAAAATTTTCTAATTTGCAAAAGGATTTTGAAACATTCTGGTGCACTTTAATATTTTCATAGAGTTGGGGAAGACATCCTTCAAGGAGTGAGCACATGCAATTTAGGTTCTCCCCCAAGAAAAATAATTGCTGCTTTCCTTTGTTCTCTTGTCCTTTAAGGGGAATCTAAGGGAACAACACTTTTTTTTTCTTTTTTTTCTTAGAATCTTGACTGATCCCAATTCACAAACATTCAGTCTATGGAATCCAAGACTGTGTGTGTGCTTTGCTCTCCCTGGATTGCCATGAGATTTTCTAAAACAAATTAAACCTTTGTCTCCCTTCTTTCCTGGACCTGAAGGCATTTCTATGGGTTCTTGGATCCTTCTTGTCTCTTGTTAGCCTGAGATGCTCTACATAAAATTTTGGTGACTCCATCAACTGCAGTCATCTGTGACAGCATGGAGTTAATTTAGTTTTGGAATTCTCTCACTAATAATTGATTCACTTTTACAATTTGAGGACATCATAATGAAAAAGATACTACCTGACATCAGTGTGTTTACACACTACTAGGCAACAATTAATAACTTTAACAAAACCATTTAAGAGAAAATCTGTAAGATCACCATAAGCAAAATAGCACAAAGAATCAAAGGGAAACCACTCTGATGGTGGGAATTAGGAATTAACATTTCAACTAGACATCATCTGATGGCAATTCTTATCTTAGATGCCATAGGCAAGATACTTCTGGAAATATGCAGCTCTGAAGAGCTTGTTTCTTGGTGGAGTTGAGATTATTGGTAGAGATTATGGAGTCCTCATATCAAAATTTCCTTTCCCCATGGGCGCCTGGGTGGCTCAGTAGGTTAAGCTGCTGTCTTCGGCTCAGGTCATGATCTCAGGGTCCTGGGATCGAGCCCCACATCGGGCTCTCTGGTCAGCGGGGAGCCTGCTTCCCTCTCTCTCTCTGCCTGCCCTCTGTGATCTCTCTCTGTCAAATAAATAAACAAAATCTTAAAAAAAAGAATTTCCTTTCCCTGAATTCATGAGAGAGTGGAACAAAGAGACTGCTATACAGAGCATCCCCCTTTTTTCATTTTGAGCTTTAATAATCACAAGTCAGGCAATAATCAAGCCTGAGGGAATAAGCAAATGAAGAACCCCGTAGAACAGAGCCAGGCTCGTATACAGTGTAACTCTGAGTGAACAAGATGACTGTGACTATGCCTTCGCTGTGTTCACCCCAAGACTCCATTCTGAGAAGATGCTGTGAGGCAGGACAGACCAAGTAGGGCAGCATCTGCCTCTTCACCCTCACTGATCCACAAACTGACACAATGTTTACACCTTCCAGAGGGCTCCTAGAGTTTGGGACAACCTAGCATCAATATTTCAAGACAGCTTTGATTCTCTTGTAAATGTAGGTAGGATACCTTTTCTATGAAACATGAAACCTTCTATGCCAGATTCCCCTTTTCCCTACCAACTCTCTTCTGCCTGAAATTAGATACTTGAAGAAATAACCTCTAATTTAGAGGAATTCATGACAGGTTCATGTACATATATCTCAAAACACATGCCCTATTAAGTCTTATCATCAGTGTGAATTGGTTTAATGAGGTATTTTACTCAGAGTAATATTTATTATTTTTTTAAAAGATTTACTTATTTTCTTAGAGAGTGTGTGAGTGAGTGGGGGGAGGGGCAAAGGGAGAAGGAGGGAAACTGTCAAGCAGACTCCCCATGGAACACAGAGTGGAAAGCAGGGCTCAATCCCATGGTCTGAGATTGTGACCGGAGCCTCAGTCAAGAGTCAGATGCTTAACTGACTGAGCCACCCAGGTGCCCCTACTCAGAGTAATATTTAATGAGAAGGAAAAGGAAGTAAGGAATAATATTTTTTAGGATTAGGCATGTAAGTACATTATTTCAAGGACTCTAGTAACCTAGCAAAAGGTGCATCATTATTGAGATGGACTCCGGAGTTCAAACAGGCTAATTACTGGCTCAAGTAGTCCAACTAGTAAAAGAAGTAATATATATCCAGTTCCATGTGAATACAAATTAAATACACTTGGGAGAGAGGAAATAGAAAAAGAAGGGCGAGGAGAAGAGAAAGAGGATGGGGCGGTGATTGGTGTTGCTGTGTTTTTCTTCATATTCTGTATGTGTAGAAAACACCCCGTTGTTCACAGTGGCTTTGGACAGAGTGACATAGCCGAAATTTACTTCTGTGCAATAGAACTGAAGAGAAACAGCGACAGGTGCTATGTTGATTATATATGATGGGATCCATGCATTTCGTGAGGGGATAAACTTGAATGACAAAGGCAAAGCAAAACTAAATGGCAAGTAGCAAAGAGCAACAACAAAACTTGTTTTACCTTACTGTTCCCAATCCCTCCTCTCCAACATATGAAGCAAAAGGAACATTCACAGGTTAGCCCTGGAGGGACTCTAAAGATGGGAGGGCTGGTTGAATTACATTATGTAGAGGTACAATAGGAAGGCAGTGGCTTGTGTTTACCGTGCATCTATACTTAGTATGCATCTGCTTGGGATGAAACTGTTGGGAAATAATACTTAAAGATGAACTTTGAGGGCTCCTGGGTGGCTCAGTCAGTTAGGCAACTGCCTTTGGCTCAGGTCATGATCCCGGGGTCCTGAGCAGTCCACTTCTCCTTCTGTCCCTTCCCCTTCCCCTCCCTCTGCTCGCTCTCTCTCTCTTTCTTCTCTCCCTCTTGCATGCACACATGGTATCTCTCTCTCTCTCTCTCTCTCAAATAAATAAAATCTTTTAAAAAATATATGAACTTTGGGGAATATATTTACATTGTTTTACCAGCTTATGGTCATGTAGTGGAAAGACCTCCAAAAATACTGTACTAATACCACTGCAACCATGAAACTTGCTTTTCCCAGCATGTTGTATGTATGCATTTGGTGATATGGGAGATGATTTGGTTTTGGTAGTAATTATATATATATATATATATATATATATATATATATATATATACACAAACATATATAATATATATATTTTTTAAATAAAATTTTATTATTTTAACAAATACAACATGCCTTTGATTTAAAGGGACTATTACATAAGGCCAAGTTCATTTATGTATAGAATATGTGAGTTGATTAAAAATACTATTGTACTTGTGTAAGTAGTATCCAGATGTAAAAAAAAATCATGATAATGACACATTAATTAAATTTGGAAAACACACACACACACACACCCAGACAATAAACTATAGGAGGTCAAGTTAGGGAACTTAGAGGCATTTGTCTTGTCCATATTTTCAGCACCTTGTGAAAAATGCAGCACCTAGTAGGTGTTCAATAAATATCAAATAAATCAATACTAAATGAAATTTTAAAAGCCATATTTACCTATACTGTGTGTTTAGGGAATTATTTATTCCTTCTGAACTGCCAAGCATGGATCTATAAAAAGAAAATGGTAGTACTTACTGTTCTCCAATCCCACAGGGCTATTGTAAAATGCAAATACAATGATATAAATATAAGGGCTTTGTACACTGCTGAATATCATACAAATTCAAGGTAATTTGACATTATGTTCCTCATCCCTGTGTCACAGATTGGTAACATAGGTGAATGAATTACCATTGTCTTTAGTGTTGGAAACCATACACGGACCATGAAGAAGTTTAGTGCTCTTAGGACATGATGAAAAATTTCTTCTAAGTGCTACAAGAAATAGAAATATATGATATTTGTTTCTCATACTCTGGTCTGGTGACTGGTGCTGGTCCTTAGTGTTTTACCAAACCCATAAGTAGTTGGATAGTTTCAGAAGAGAGAGAACCTAAATAAATTTAGTACATATACATGTATGTATATGTGTGTGTACAAACATGAAATACATAATTATCTATGAACATTAGAGAAGTCCTCCAGGTTTCATAATTGTCATCATGAAAACTTGCCCATGTGTCCCCAGGATTGTCTTAATCAGTCAGCCTTGTTGTGATACATGAAAAAGGGCCACAGGATATTTTTCCCCTCTTCTCATTGAGCAGTGGATTCTAATTCCCCTTCCCTTGAAACAGATATGGTGGTAATGAATACTTTAGACCAACAGAATATGAGGGAATTGACACTTAGCCTGTTTCTGGGTCCAAATGTTGGAGACTTGTTTCCACATCCTGTACCTAAGAACACTTCCTCTGGGAGTCCTGAACCACTGGGTAAGAACTCTGATTCCCTCGAGATGGTCATTATGGAAAGAATACTTGTAAATGCTTTGATAGAGAATCCAGCTGATCCCAGCCTTCCAGCCATCCCTGACGAGGACCCAGACATGAGAGTGAAATTGTCTCGGTCTTCGAGACCACGCTATCTGCCAGCTGAATACTGAGGACTTTCTTCAACAACACATAGAACCGACAGGGTCTAGCCCATTTTGATTCCTGACCCATGAAACTGTGAAATATAATTTAGGGGTTGCTTCATGAAGTAGTGGGTGTAGTTTGTTTTACCATAATAAATAACCAACACTTGGCTCAGTCAGGAGATTTCATTCATCTCAACCATAACAATTCCATGTAATTTGTGTGTTATGTATATTTGCTGGTTTTCTTCTACATGTTTCTTAAATCCTCAGTTCATACAAATAAAACAATGGATGGTTGAAAAATAAAGGCAATAAAATAGCTATTTTAATGGAAATATTCCAACTTCAAAAATACCAGTAGGAATATTGACAAAAATTTCAGTCCATGTAATTTTTTTTAAGTACTGAGACAAATGAGGCTGTGTGATTTTTAACTGAAAAAAAAAAAAAAGAGTAAAATTGAAAAAGTATAAATTTAAATATTCGAAAATCCAGACCAGTTTATTTGCTGTTAAGATATTTGGTCAAATGGTAGCATAAAATTTGGAGTATTTCACGTCATTTTCAAACAAAGCAATTTGATTGATAATGTATGCAATTTGGACAATAGAGTAGAAATTTGGCCTGAAATTTGGATAAAGTCGCTAAAGCCAAAAGGGGAATCAGCTGGTACATCTTGAGAGATTTCACATGTGAGAGAGAGAGATGCTCAACACTTTCTGTTCCTTTTAGCACTGAAAGCACAACCTATAGAGGAAAATGCTTTTGGCTTACTTTATAATTATTTTATGAACCATGATGTGGACTACTACTGGTGCATCAGACTTGACACAGATTGTGGAGGTTGTGTGCCCTTTCTGCGCATGGGAGGAAGGTACTGCTGAAAGAGTAAAAACTGCTCCAGTCACAAGACACAGGGCATGGGTGGGGGGCAATGATGCACTTTATTCAGTGTCCACACAAACCCTGAACATTAGGAAGAACATGAGTTCTTAACTGTTGAGAGTCAATGCTGTCACCGTGTTGCCTGAAGCATCATTATCCATTTTACCACACTGACCCACCTAGAGAATGGCAATCACACATGGAGTGTAAAGTTTAAGATGAGATTCAAAATATTTACCATTAATTCTGAAATTCCAGGAAGAACACTTTTATTATTTCAAGAGGTGTGGTCAAGTGGTAATACAGTCACACCTTGAATTATCTGAATATATCACTTCACTAGCACAAGAGAACACATTTCTTTCAGCTGTTTTAAAAGATATTTTTGGGACTAGTTGACATACATGTGACGGTAGTTTCAGGTATACAGCTCAGTATATACCATCATACCTTATACTGTGCTCATTATCTGTCACCATACAACGCTGTCACAATATTACTGACCCTATTGTCTACGCTGTGCCTTTTATATTTCCATGACTTATTCATTCTATAACTGGAAGCCCATATATCTGACTCCACTTCACCCATTTTGCCTACCACCTCCCCTCTGGTAGACATCTGTTCATTCTCTGTATGTATAGATCTGATTCTGCTCTTTATTTATTGATTCATTTGTGTGGGGTTGTTTTTTTTTTAGATTATTCCATATATGAATGAAATCATATGGTATTTGTCTTTCTCAGTCGCTTATTTTACCTTGCATAGTACCCTCTAGGTCCATCCAAGTTGTCTCAAATGGCACAGTCTCATTCCTTTTTTATGGCTGAGTAATATCCTATTGTGTATGTATAACACTTCTTTCTCCATTCATCTATCAGTGTACACTTAGGTTGCTTCCATATTTTGCTAAATAATAAATGCTGCAATTAACATGGGGGTGCATATATCTCTTCAAATTAGTATTTTCATTTTCTTCGGGTAAATACCCAGTGGTGGAATTATTGGATCACAATACTTCTGTTTTTAATTTTTTGAGGGATCTCCATTTTTTGAGGGTTTTCCACAGTGGCTGTATCAATTTACATTCCTACCAACAGGGTAGAAGATTTCCTTTTTCTTCACATCCTTGCCAACACTTGTTATTTCTTATCTTTTTGATTTTAACCATTCTGACATGTATGAGGTGGTATCTCATTGTGGTTTTGATTTGTTTTTCCCTGATGATTAGGGATGTTGAACATCCATTCATGTGTCTGTTGGCCATCTGTAGATCTTCTATGGAAAAATGTGTATTTGGGCCTCCTGCTTATTTTTTAATTAGATTGGGGTTTTTGTTTTGTTTTGTTTTGTTTCGAGTTGTGTAAGTTATTTATATATTTTAGATTTTAATCCTTTATCAGATATATCATTTGCAAGTATCTTCTCCCATTCAGTAGGTTGCCTTTTTTTGTTGTTGTTGATTGTTTCCTTCGTTGTGCAGAAACTTCTTATTTTGATGAAGTACCAATAATTTGTTTTTGCTTTTGTTTCCCTTGCCTTAGAAGACATATCTAAAAAAATATTGCTATGGCCAATGTCAGAGAAATTATTGCCTATGTTCTTTTCTAGGGTTTTTATGGTTGCAGGCCTCACATTGAGGTATTTCATCTATTTTGAGCTTATCTTTATATATGGTGTTAGAAAGTGTTCCAGTTCATTCTCTTGCATGTAGTTGTCCAGTCTTCTTAGCACCATTTATTGAAGAGACTGTCTTTTCCCCATTGTATATTCTTACCTCCTTTATTGTGGGTTAATTGACCATACAAGCATTAAGTTTATTTCTGGACTCAATTCTGTTCTCTTGCTCTGTGTGTCCATTTTTGTGTCACTACTCTACTGTTTTGACTACTACAGCTTTGTAATATATCCCGAAATTTGGAATTGTGGTATTTCCAGCTTTGTTTTTCTTTCTCAAGATTGCTTTGGCTATCTGGGGTCTTTTGTTTCATGCAATTTTTAATATTATTTGTTCTAGTTTTGTGAAAACTTCTGTAGGTATTTTGATAGGGATTATACTGAACCTATAGATGGCTTTGGGTAGTATGGACATTTTAACAATATTAATTCTTCCAATCCATGAGCATGAGATATCTTTCCATTTGTTTGTGTCAACTACCATTTCTTTCATTAATGAACAGAACAAATATTTAACTTTAAGGCAATATGTAAGGATTTAGGAAGACTGAATCATTATCAGAATAACAGAGCTGAGCATGACTTTATTTAGGCATTAGAGAAAAAAAATATATAAGTGATAGAATAGAAATATATTCTTACAGTTTCCTTCCAACCTGAAACATTAAAAATTCTTCCTTTTGAATGTAAATATGTATAGTTTTGCCCTCTGATAGGACACTGAAAATGGACTTCATGGAGAAATTACTTTGAAATTCAAAGTCCATTTAAAAACCAGTTATTCAGAATAATCCATCAGAGACAACAAAAATTTGTTTCATTCCAAAGGCCTATAATTATAGGCTTTTAAATTTAATATAAAAGGAGTAAACAAACTAGATTTAGTATCTGACCGATGTATCACATATTCATTACTGAACCAGATATATGTTGTAGATCCTTTGGTGAAAGTTTATGAACAGTATCACCCCTTTAGTAAAACAAAATTATTTTTATTAAAATAATTCCACTGACATTTGGGAAAGGGCAAAACATAAGAAAAGAGAGCAAATAAGTGTTTGCCAAGGGTTCAGCCTTAAGAGGAGGCACCAAATACAAAGACATAGCATGAGGGTTTCTGTGGGGTGTTGGAAACGCTCTGCATGCTGTCTGTTGTAATGATTACAAAAACCTACACATGTGTAAAGACTCATGGAACTATATGACAAGACAGGGTGAATTTTATTATTTGCAACTTAAAAAATAAAGTGATATAGAATGAGGTGTTCACAGGTGCATTAAACTCTCATTCATTTGTCTAAAACATGGAAAGACCCCTTTTCCTTTTTTGCACAATTGATTAAAAAAAAAGTCAACTTGTGTCTATTCAGAGTATTACAAGGTCCTAGCGCTAGATGAAAGAGGATAAGAAAAGATATTAGAAGAAATGAAAACAGAAGTGGAATCCTGAAACACAGGAATTATTTGGATGACATGCCTGAACCGTTCACACTCAACATAGCAAAGTTCTTCTCAATTCCAACAAATCAGGTGCAAAGCGGCACATCTGGATTTAAACAGCATGGTTGCTCACAGAAGGAGATTAAAAAACAAGGGATAAAATATTCTGTTATGGGCACCTGGGTGGCTCAGTGGGTTAAGCCGCTGCCTTCGGCTCAGGTCATGATCCCAGGGTCCTGGAATTGAGTCCCGCATCGGGCTCTCTGCTCAGCGGGGAGCCTGCTTCCTCCTCTCTCTCTCTCTGCCTGCCTCTCTGTCTACTGTGATCTCTGTCTGTCAAATAAGTGAATAAAATCTTAAAAAAAAAATATTCTGTTATTATACACATGTCTTTACATTAAGGTTGCCTAATATTTCTTCCTGGAATTACATTTTATCTAGCGTCCACTATTTCAGTGTATTTACCTTTTAGACAAAAACCAGGAGATGAGATGATTAAAGTCCCAATATTCTTCTCATAAAAGAATATTTACTTATAAAATGTTTCCAGTATTAAAGCAATTGGTCAGAACTTTGAATTATTTCTCTCACAGTTGAATTTAAAGCATCTTTTATAATCACTACAATAATAGCTATAGTGGGGACAGACAGAATGGGGTATTAAAAATCATAAGGCCTTGGGGCTCCTGGGTGGTTTGGTTGGTTAAGCATCTATCTGCCTTTGACTTAGGTCATGATCCCAGAGTCCTGGGGTCGAGCCCTGCATAGGGCTCCCTCCTCAATGGAGAGCCTGATTTTCCTTCTCCCTCTGCTTGTGTTCTCTCTCTCTGTCAAATAAATAAATAAAATCTTAAAAAAAAAAAAAAAAGAATCATTAGGCCTGGATTCTATACCCAGTTCTGTCATTAATGGGATGAACTTGGATGACACTGGTTGTGATGATCACCATGCTGATCATTTTCTTTGTCCCATATTCAAGAAGGTTGAGATCAGTTTTGAAGATAATTGAACCTAGAAACCATGGACCCTCCTTAGTTCAGTACATAAGGATTATTAAAGGGTCAAATAAAGACATGGGTTCTGAAGATATTTAGTGGTGGTAGTTACCCAATAGTGTGAATATACTTAATGCCACTAAGTTGTTCACTCAAAAATGGTTAAAATGATAAATCTTAGTATGTTTTACCACAAGGAAAAAAATAAAGAGCACATGGGAATGGCATAAGAAAAGAATATATCCGAATAACTCTATCTCTCAGGCATTATAGGAATTTCTATTTATAAGAATATATTTGGGGGGGCGCCTGGGTGGCTCAGTGGGTTAAGCCTCTGCCTTGGGCTCAGGTCATGATCTCAGGATCCTGGGATCGAGCCCCGCATTGGGCTCTCTGCTAGGCGGGGAGCCTGCTTCCTCCTCTCTCTCTGCCTGCCTCTCTGCCTACTTGTGATCTCTCTCTGTCAAATAAATAAATAAAAAATCTTAAAGAATATATTCAGGGTACACCTTTGGTCATATTCAGCACCCTGTTTGGCATGAGGAATCTGCCATACCTGAAAAACCTTCCAAAAAAAAATATTGATTTTTATCCTCTCTCTTGCAGGAGAGACCTATCGATGGCCAGGCATCACTTCTACCAGGTAAGACGAAAGATTTACCACCAGCCCAGTCAGCTCCTCCAGGCCTAAGGTCTTGGTAATAAGTCCTGAAATGTCTTGCTTTGCCAATGTTGTACAAGCTCATTTTCCATATCTTTGCTGCACATGAAGAATTTTGCTTATTTTGCTGTGTCTATGTTGCATGACCTAGGAATTTTCCTCTTTTTTTTAAAGATTTTATTTATTTATTTGACAGAGGGAGAGAGAGATCACAAGTAGGCAGACAGTCAGGCAGAGAGAGAGAGAGGAAAGCAGGCTCCCTGCTGAGCAGAGAGCCCGATGTGGGGCTCGATCCCAGGACCTGAGGTGAAGGCAGAGTCTTAACCCACTGAACCACCCAGGTGCCTTTTTTTTTTTTTTTTTTTTTTTAGTGTTCAGATTTGTCCGTAGTCAGGCATGATTATCTACAATAAAATAAAACAACTACAACAGATTTAATTCTTTCCCCTTCCTGGTATTCTTCTGTGTGAAGGGAGCTTCATATTAGGACACTTGACATTCCTGATTACCTCTTTACTCCTTTCCAAGAGAAGTAACTTAATCAGATTATTATATTCTGAGAGATAAGTGAGGAATGCATAGCCAGCCTCTTCCTGATTCCTTCCTTGCTGAAGCGCTTTGCTCTCACAGATTATGCACTGTCTTCTGTTCCTCCTTAGTGTACATTTTATGGGAATCTGCATGAATGTGGGGAAATGCCTGAGATTGGGTGAATCCATCTGGTTTCAAGTTTAATATTAGGAAGCACAGTTTATATATATGTATATATATGTATATATACACACACACACATATATATATATGTATGTATGTATGTATATATATGACCACCGTTCTCCAATTTCAGCTTTTTCAGTAAATAAAGGGAAGATTTTGTCCAACCCCCTTTCCTCACTCCATTTGTTTCACTTCCCACCTAGTTTAGAATTTAGGAAGGCAAGAGGGATGCTTTATTGAACTTACCAAAACATCCCAATATCTGTTGTATGAATTGATGAGTTTGAAAAAGAGGCAATGAGTAAAAAGTGGAAGACGAAAATATCTGGAGAGTCACTGAGGCTTTTTTGCATACCTGGAGTAGGTAGGTTGGGCTTTGGAAATGCTTTACTGAAATACATGGGGTATTCAGTATATGATGTGTCAGACCTACCCTTCCCGAACAAAGGCACACAGACGTCAGCAAACCACAGACCTCAGTAAGAGCTATGGCATTCGTGAAGGTTTTGGCCATATTGGCCAGTGAGCCTCAGCAAAGAATGGAGCGTCAGCAAAGATTGAGAAGCGTAGACTCAGCCCAATCTAGGCAACAGGCCTTGGGGGAGCTACCCGGCTAGCTGGCCCAGATCATATCAGCAAAGATCCAGACAGGTGTATGTGTGGGCAGTCTGTGTGCTCTCTGCAGCAGCTCAGCCTCACAGGTTCTGCGGGAACTGGGATCTCTACTCCTCTGCTAGGCATAGAGGTCTCCGCAGGCAGGCTCAGACACACAAGTTTTCAATCACAACCCAGAGTCAAACTGGTCTTTTTCACTGTGGAGGATGAGTAATTTTTGCTGCTTCTACACTGTAAAGCAGCAGATGTCTACAGAACTCTAGTGGGGTTCTAGCGTTAAGTGGTTAATGCCAGAGACGACGTCAATGACATGACAAGGTGCTTTGTTTTCCTTCATTTTCACATAAGCAACAGCAGCAGCAGCCGTGGAAGTGGATGGGTAGGGGATTGGCAAAAATGGAGTGAAAAAAATGTGGATAGTTGTTGAAGCAAGGAGATTAATGGATCAGAAAGAATAATTGAATGGTTCTCTTGACTTCTGTGCATTTTAATGTCAGGCCTATGTAGAGGGTACTAGGTCTTAGGTCTCATTTAGGGCCAAAGAGAATATTGCAGATGGTACAGTTGAATTCAGATAGCTTGTCTACATGGTCTCAAGTTTGATGTCTATAGGATGAGTTCGCTAGACTTACAGCGAGGAAATGGCTATCCACTAATAATATTTAAATCTGTCACTAGGCAGAGTCCACCCTCAATACATCACATGGTTGACAAAACCATGGTACTCAGAAGAAATTAAAATCTGAATATGCCTAGCGGAAAAAGAAAGACACCTGAATTAACTCTCTCATTTATGATGGGCCTTATTGGTCCATGCAACTGAACATAATTGAGAATATTAAAATGGGGATTAAGTTTTCAGGTTTGAGTCTGGTGTTAATCTAATAAATGTATTTTTGTGGCCTATTTTGGAGTCTTTGGGGGAAAAAAATTGACCCTGAACACCAGGAGTCTCAGAAAAATACGTAAAGGATCTGTACTTGCTTTTTGCTTCGATGGAGGGTGGAGGGCAGCTTCATAAAACTAGGAGCAGGCCTGTCTAATTGACAGATCACCTTTTTTCCTAGAGAGGAATAGCTACATCTTAGTTAACCATGAACTTCTTGGTTAAAATATTGGGGTAAAAGAACAAATACTGAATTGTTTAGAGAGAGTTGGGGAATGCTACTTCTCTCCTGGGTTTGGGGCCTGCTTTCAGATGGAAGGTGTTCCATCAGCACAGCATTCCACATCTCTCTCCATCCCTTTATTCACTCATTCCATCCCAGGGAGGACATATAAGCCATTCAACTAGTTAGAAGAAGAACCTGGGCCTGAGCAGCTATGAACTCATTAGGGCTTTTCCAAGCTTCCAGATACATGATGGAATTGCAACTGTCCTCACAGATGAACTTAGGCTATTGACTCTCTTCCTGCCACAAGGATCGAACAGGGCTTGTTCCAGCAGCCAGGAGGATGGTGTTGAGTAGAGCCCCCCAACAATCCTTGATGGTCATGTTGCACAAGTCTCTGTAACTTGGACAGATTTGCTGTCATACTATAGGTATTATATCTTAACTGAAGCAGAAATAAATTCCTAGAAATGTTCCTATCAAAAAACTAAACTATGTAGCATTGCCTTTAAGCCCAGGTAATGAAGAGTGGGGCAACTAATACTGAAGTTTGGAAATATTATGAACCTATTCAGTGACAGAATATTTGGTAAAAAGCATCACCTGCAACAACTCAAAAGGCAGATAATGTATCCAATAGGCTTATAGGTCTTATGAGGAGATTAGAAAAAAAGAACACAGTACCACATGTTGCTTACTGCTTATTGTACTTGAAAATGTACCACAATCTCAGGAAAGATCGACTAGTTTGCAAGAAACAATGCAAATGCAGAAAGGCCATGTAAGATTAGAAGGGCCATTACATCTCTGTCTAATAGACAAACTATAACTCATAGGAACTCCTTGAACAGCAAAACTGAAAGATTGATAGAACCCAGACCCACAGATAAGGAAAAAATCAAGGAATTTAGTCATCACAACCATTGTTAAAACTTGGAAAAAGTATTGATTAATGTAGCATCCAGTAAATCCTTTCAGTTAGACAATTTGGCTCAGGGAATTGAGGCTAAGGATGTGGTTCTCACCACAGAGCTTGATAAGCTCCAAGTACTTAGTGGTAAGTCCAGACAGAGAGGTATTCCTTTGGGAAAAAGAAAATGTAATGCTGGCCATTGGCATGTGGATATGAGTGGAATCAAATAGAAAAAAAAAAAAAAGGTCTTTTTTTTTTTTTTTTAGAATTATACTATTTGGTAAAGTATGAAACTACTAAAATAATTTCAGACTCTCTGAGACTTATAGAAAAATTACCCTTGAAACCCTATTCTCCAATGAGCAGGAGGCTCATGAAAAGGCTCATGATAAAGAAGTTGTGCATCCCGACAGGGTATGTTCTCCAATGTCCTCTTCAGGTGTGGTCGAGGTGAATAATGAACAAAGAAGGTCTTTCCAAAAAGCAGAGCCAATTGCTGTAGAAGTTGCTGGACTGGGAAGTGTTACCGGGAATCAGAATTGAAGTATAATCAAGGAACATTACCTGTCAGGGAAAGGGGCCCTTCTAGCATTTGCTGAGTGGGATTTAGAGTCACTGTGAATGGGCGATACAGAACGCCTTCTATTCTTGAGTGTAGCCCTCTCTGAATGGGAATGCTAGGTTGTCCTGCTTGTGTATCATGGTTTTATAGTGTATATGCAGGTGGAGGAACCAAGGATGTAGGTAAATAACTTATCTTTATACTTCATAAGTGTCTGGAGCAAGGAGATCATATCTGGACTGATAATTTTCCCACATCATCTTTGATGCAGAGACGGACATTTTACCCACATCCTAGACTTTGACTGATTCTTGACTAAAGGGGACTTGGGTTGCCTCGCTAGGGAAAGAGGTGAGTCTGTCTTTGTGTAGAAAGGGTAGTGAGCCAAACATTTGGTGGCAAGAAAGGAGAACTGTGGTTTTGTAGGGCTGTTCACAAATAAGCTGCTTTTCTTTCATTCCCTAAACATAGCAAAGACCGAACCTTCCTACTGAGTAGGTTTCATTTGACCATATGGCTTGTTTTTCTCAGTATAATGTTGGAAGAGCCAAGGAGTATCACTTCCAATAACAAGCCTTAACAGCCAGTGTATTTCACCAACCCCCCAACCATCATCACACCTGTCCCCAACAGTCCAGATACTGGCTACTCCATCAGCTTGAGACTGGGAGTGAGTTGCTTGTCAAGCACATCCCTAAGGCTGATTGTACTACGTTTTGTGTATGGGCCAGAAATCAACTTAGCCCAACCTGGTTGATACAATACCCCTGGATGTTTCTTGTTCCATCTTCTTGGGAGCAAACCTGCCCATAGAGGGTATGTGTTCTGTTCCTGCATACCACCAGTCTTAAAGATTCCGTGATGCCAGGAGGAGGTGTATCAGAAAGCTCACTGTTTGCAGATGTAAATTAAATCTTCCAACTTAGCCTTTATAAGTAATAAAAATGACTTGGCCTTAATCAGTGAATTCTTTGTCTTATCCCCATTGTTTCAAAATTCAGGTATAAAAAAGGAGGGTTGATCTGGTACATGTGAAATGCAATGTTTCTCCAGCAACATTTGCCTGGCACTATTCTAAGAGCTGTACATATAGCATCTTAATTTAGGCTTCACAGCTATCTTATGAAGGAGGCTTTATTACTCCCATACCCTTACAACCCTTACAGATATTCTTAATATTAACAATCCTTACAGAGGAGGGAACAGAGACACAGAGAAATTAATTATCTTTTCCAACAAGTTTATTTCATTTCTTTTATCTTTATGAGCACCTATTTTATTGAATAAGAGGAGACACCATCAAAAGTGAAAGACACATTATTCTTTTTATTTGTACAACCCTCTGGGACTTTTTGTTTGATATTAAAACTCTGCATTATGCTTTCAGGAGAAAAAGATTTAGGATATTTAGGAATAAGTCAGCATTGTTCCCCCAATAAATAATTCACTAAAAAAAGAATTCCAAGCAAGGAAGGGAATCTGATAATTTATTTTAAAAATTGTACTCATTAAGAGGCCATCAGAACTGAAAAATGAGAAATTCTGTATTGTCTGCTATAGTCAGTATATGGTGAAAATTTAATTTCAGATTGTATAGAAGATATTGTCATTAGACAGATTACACTTTAAAAAATCTTTGAATTGTTTGATACAGACATAGATACTGATTGCATAATTAAATACTATTTAGATGCATATAAGTCTTTGAGGCTCAACTTTTCAGTCCTGTGGACTCCTATACTGACTCTCCAAGGTGTCCACACTATCCTGGTTGCCCTTGAACTCTCAAAGGTGTCCTGGTATGAGCAATATATTAGTGACCCTCCCTAACTATATACTATGTCTTGATTTGCATGCACAAAGTCACATCCTATATTCAAAATAATTTACTCTGGAAAAATGAGATAATTATCAGCTGAAAAAGTAAAATTAATTCTTAATTTATTTTTTATCAAGATAAAATTTAAGTGTGTAATATAGATATGGTTTTTGTGGCAAAAATACAGAAAGCATTAGAGCTGACTCTTGTGTAGTTTCCAAGGCTGATACTATAATGTATTTGATTAACGAGGGGAATTTTGATAGAAGAGTAGTGTGTTGTGTGTGAGGTGAGGGGTTCTTTATCCCTTATCACCTATGTATTTTTTGTAGAGAAAAAAGAAGCTTATTGACCTTATCTCCCAAAGGAATCTCCAATCTAGTTTAGATATATAGTTGATTAAGAATTTAAGAGCACTTAAGCCCTCAAACAATCATGTATTATCACATTTTCATGTAAAAGAGTTTAAGCCACCAGTCTGTTCTCTAAATATGTTTATTTACAACCTTATTTGTAACCTTCTTTCCAGTATAAATTTACCTTGAATTGGTCTGAAGCCAGAATTTCTGACAGGTGGAGTCAAGCAACTAATGAAGTTAGTGCTTCAGCTGCATTTGCTCCTCAGGATATAACCCCATTAAGTTATGTTAGATGGAGGGAGCGTCTTCAGCATAAAAGGGTTATGAAAAGAAATGTAATTAAGTAGGTGGGTGGAAGCTCTATATATTGTAAGTTCTTAATGTTGGAAATTTCCATTGTTTATACAATTTTGTCCTAGAACTTTCTAAATAGATCTTTAAGTTCCTTTTTCAATTGTTAATCAGATAATCTCCTTTGACCTTGACCTCTTTTCAGTCAACATCTACTTGATGAATCAGACGTGAAGACAGACCAAATAGTTTTATAATAGACCATTATATATTTAATATATTCTCATTAGCATTCATATGAATCTTTTAAAGGTCAAGAGGTCTCATATGTATTTTACCTCTAAGGTGTTATATGGTATATATCAGTCATTTAATCTTTCAAGAATACAGGCATAAATATTAAAGGATTCCACCATTAAATAGCATATTCAAGGAAAAGGTTTTTTCCTGATAATTCAGAAATAGCTCACCTAGGTGTGTTTGTAATTCTATTTCCGGTTACATAGATTAGTGCTCTGAGATTAGGTAAAGAAACATAACCCTACTCAAGCTATTGGTGGTTTCTCATATTTGTATGGTATCTCCATTTTGCCAATTAATTTACATACATTAATTCATTTGATCTTTGTCATAATAAGCTGAGTTAGTTATTGCTGTTTTCACTTTTAATATGAGAATGTTCAGGCCCCAAATAGTAGTCCAAATCATACAGGGCTCAAATTGAAGATCAAGTCTTCTGGGGCGCCTGGGTGGGTCAGTCATTAAGCATCTGCCTTCAGCTCAGGTCATGATCCCAGAGTCCTGGGATCGAGCCCTGCATCTGGCTCCCTGATCAGTGGGAAGCCTGCTTCTCTCTCTCCCACTCCCCCTGTTTGTGTTCAGTCTTTCACCGTCTCCCTCTCCCTCTGCCAAATAAATAGAATCTTAAAAAAAAAAAGGGTCAAGTCTTCTTCCAAGTTCAGTGTTTTTTGTTTGTTTGTTTTTGTTTTTTTCCCAGAAGATCACTGTTTTGTGTTAGTTATAATGTGTGTTTAGAAAACTCAGTGTGTGGGGTGCCTGGATGGCTCAGTCAGTTAAGTGTCTGACTCTTGATTTCAGGTCATTTTTTTTTTAATTTTATTTTTTCAGTGTTCCGAGATTCACTGTTTATACACCACACCCAGTGCTCTATGCAGTACATGCCCTCCTTAATACCCAACAACAGGCTCACCCACCTTCCTCCCCTCTAAAACCCTCAGTTTGTTTCTCCAAGTCCCCAGTCTCTCTTGGTTCATCTTCCCCTCTGATTTCCCCCAATTCACTTTTCCTTCCCTTCTCCTAATGTCCTCCATGTTATTTCTTATGTTCCACAAGTAAGTGAAACAGTATGATAATTGACGTTCTCTGCTTGACCTATTTCAGTCAGCATTGTCTCCTCCATGTTGACACAAATGCTGGGTATTCATCCTTTCTGATGGCTGAGTAATATTCTATTGTATATATGAACTACATCTTCTTTATCCATTCATGTGTTGATGGTCATCTTGGCTCCTTCCACAGTTTGGCTCTTGTGGACATTGCTGCTATATGTACCCCAATGTTCATAGCAGCAATATTCAGTTCAGGTCATGATCCCAAGGTTGGGATATCAAGCACTGAGTCATGCTCTGTTCTAGGTGTGGAGTCTGCTTATAATTTTCTCCTTCTCTTTTTGCCCCTCTCCTCGTCTAACAACAGTGACAACAACAAAACCCTCTCAATAGAGATTTTTGTTTGATTTTAACTAGAGGTCTGATGTGTTCTCTATATTCATAGAGGAGACAAAAATAAGCACCACATATTAATTTAAAAGTACAAATTTTAACAACCTATACTTCATATGGATTGATTGCTAGGATACATTAAAACCAATGTGCTTTCACCACATAACACAGAAGAGTCCATGCTAAGATTAAAATTAAAAAAAAAGGAGGGGGGCAATCATTGTCTTTTCTAATTTTTTCATCCAGGTGAATGCCCCCATTTATTCATGACTGCAGGGCACAGAATGGGTGTTGTATTCAAACACCAATAGTACAAGCTCCTGATAAGTTCTCCACTCTTCAGCTTCATTGTTGGTGTTCAAAACTCTTTCCTATACCAAACTCAGTAGCCTTTTACCTTATACAAATACAAAGATATTGGCCATAGTGATTTGATCCTCACTTAAAAGTAGGAGTAGATTTCGGGAACTCAGCGTAGCTCATATGAAATACAATGTTCATCTCTGGTCCTTTGACAGACTGCTCTATAGCCCTTACATTCCAGGTTAGAAATGGCTGTCTTGCAGCAGTGGGTGGATTCACATTTTCTGTACATATATCACTTTAAGATGGAGATGAAAATGCTCTGTGTAAATGTAAGTTATTATCGACCATTTACAGGATTAAGGACTTCCCCAATACAGGCTGATGCCAGATACGTTATTAGTTCTGAAGAAGCCATTATAGTTTATGGTGTCAGTGATCTGATGAGAGAATATAATAGGGACATCATCTCTGTGACCCAGCAAAATACCATTTATACCTTCGATGAGATGGAAGAAAAGACATTAAACTTATGGGATATCTTAAGGTACAAATAATGGTAGGAGAATGTTAGATGACCTTGTGAATCAAGTCTGTCATTGTTTTCAGGGACAGTAATAAAGGCTAAAATGGCAGATGTATCCACTTATATATGAAGTCTTTCCAAAATATCTGGGAAAGTGCATAGATAATTAAAGTAATCATAAACTACTGTATGGTAGAAACCAACCACAGCATTAATAGCCACACACACAGAATTTCTTCAAATCCCTGAGTTAACTATCTGACCATAATTTGTTTTTGTTTTGAGTCATACCACAAAATACAGTCCTTTGCTTCTCCATTTCCCGGTTGCAGATTAGATACACATACAGCCATTGTGCATAATGTAAATTTGAAGTTTATTTGTATATGAGTTTAATGTATGTTTCTTAAACACTCTCTACATACTTAGGTCTCACTGCATCTATCCATCCACCAAACAGAATTCACTAAGGCAGGGCTGGTGGGGGATGGTTTCATTGTATCTTTGCTTCAATTATGTTTATTTTCTGTCCTTTCCTCCCACCAGCTTTCCTTCTACTGCCATGAATATTTTGCTGATTTCACTTTCAGGAATCATTTTTGCATCCCCCTTGATCTGCTTAAGCTATATCTCAGTAGACACCAGAGGGGAGTCAGAATCAATATACTTTAGTATCAACACTGATAGGGAAATTAGGTCTTAGTGTAAGTGAAAAACAATTTGGAAGAAATTTAGGGGGAAAAAAAATCCCCTCCGTAGCTATATGTTTCCTACTTCATTTACATTTATTTCAACAGGAGCAGGACGTATAGCATGAAACACTTCGTCGGAGCAAATATGCTGTGTAAATTGGGCGGGTTCAGACACATTCTAAATCGTAAGCAGGGCCAAGAATCTAATATCCATCATGTGGCAATGCTCTGCGCCATCACTTGGTGTTATTGTCATCATCATATTTGTGGCCCCCTGCCTACCAAAACTTTATAGTTTTATAGATTATAAACGCTTGCTTGTGTATAAACTCAGAATCACAAAACATCTATATAAGGTAGATAGAAGTCACTGTCTGTATCTTACAAATAAAAATACGTAGGACACAGAGATATGTAATTTGTCCATAGTCACATAGTTTATAAGTGGCTGAAAAGAGATTTGAAATTTCACTTTTCCTAGAGCTCAAACTTGTCACAACTTTCTTACACTGCCCCTAAAGAGAGTGCATGGTTAGGACCCAGTTAAAGAGGATGTTATCTGAAAATGCTATCTCTCAATCTAGGTCATCTGAATAAGCCATCTGGACTTAACCTAAGATTTCTGAGTACTACAGAAGCCAAAACCTTGATCAACGAGAATATTCTGGAAATAGAAAATGCTGATTATTTTATGGAGAAGGTGCAAGTTATAGGAGTTAGGAGGTTATGAATGACCAAAGGATAAAAACAAGGGTTGGTCTACTGAAAAAAGTTTGGATGCTCATTATATGATCACATTCTACTATTTCTCTGTCCTCAAAGTTTATGTCAATCCATATAGCATCCATGGCTGCTAAAAGGTGGGGGAAATTGTCATGTGCCCAGGGTCATCCTATTAGGGAATGGTGGTGGAGATGAGATGGGAATCTTGGCAGCTGGGAAAATAATTGCAACCTTGATTCCTCCATCAGCACGTATGCTGTACAAATTTTTGTGTGTGTGCGCATATATACACATGCATGTGGGTGGTAGGATAGAGTCTTCTAGACTCCTCTTTATACCCCCCTCAGCAACTCTATTTGAAAACTCAGTGCTGGGGCGTCTGGGTGGCTCAGTGGGTTAAAGCCTCTGCCTTCAGCTCAGGTCATGATCCCAGGTCCTGGGATCGAGCCCCGCATTGGGCTTTCTGTTCTGCAGGGAGCCTGCTTCCTCCTCCCTCTCTCTGCCTGCCTCTCTGCCTACTTGTAATCTCTGTCAAATAAATAAAAATCTTTAAAAAAAATTTAAAAAAGAAAACTCAGTGCTGCTTCCATGTTTGGGGAAGAATTAATAATAAGAATTATCAACCTTGGTTAGGCAGAGAGGAGGCTAGGAAGTGGCTGAGAATGGAAGCTTATGAGAGTAAAAAGAGATGGTCCTGCCAATTGATAGAAATCAAACCAAATTCTAAATCTAGGTGGCTGTTAAGTCCCATCTTATTCATGATCTCTTAATCATCAGGGCAAAAGAGTTCTTTTCTTACCCACATCTATTATAGCTAGTATCAGGGCAAGAGGTGGGGCTTTATACTCTCTCTCTCTCTCTCTCTCTCTCACTGTTTAAAACAGTTTTAATTTTAGAATACATAGATCTACAGAAAATTTGAAAACATAGTGGCAAGGGGTTTAGTATACTTGTCACCTGGTTTCCCCTATTGCTAACTTACTGTGATAAATTTGTCACAAATAAGCAATCAACATTAGTATGCTACTATTAACTAAATTTCCTATCTAGTTCTGATTCCACTAGTTTTTCCCTAATGTCATTTTTCTGCTCTAGGATTCCATCCAAGATACAACATTGCATTTAGACATCACGTCTTACTAGTTTGTCTGGTTATTGACAGTTTCTCAGACCTTCCTTGATTTTGATGACATTGAGAGTTTTGAGGAGTTATGATGGGCTCTTTTGTAGAATGTTTGTTAGTTTGGGTTAGTTGGATGTTTTTTCATAATTATAATGGGGTTATGAGTTTTTGAAAGGAAGACCACAGAGGTGGTTCATTGGCATCAGATCATGTTAGGTCTACATGTTATCAGTGATGCTAACTTTCAGCACCCAGCCAGGGTAGTGTTTGCCAGGTTTCTCCCTGTAAATGTACTTCCCCAACCCTTTACTCTTTGAAGGAAAGTCACTTGGCACAGCCTATACTCAGACTTGGGAGAGAATAGTAAAGCTCTACTTCCTGGATATTAGACTATCTATATAAATTATTTGAAATTCCTTCCAGTTGAAGAAGTTCCTTTACATTTAACATTTCTTGTACCACAACCCTACTGGTAACAAATTATCTCAGTTTTTGTTAATTGAAAAATGTCTTTGTTTTGCTTTCATTTTTGGAAGATGTCTTTGATGAATATAATATTCCAGGTTGACAAATTTTTATTTGCTTTTTGTACTTTAATATTTCCTTCCATTTTATTCTGGCTTGAATTGTTTCTGATGAGAAGTTAGCAATTGTGATTATTCCCTTGTAGATAGTGACTGTGTTCCTAATTTTCTCATTAATTTTGGATTTTAACAACTTGACTCTGATGCTCTTAGGTGTGTTTTTCTTTGTATTTATGTAGATTGGTTTTTCTTGATTATCAGATGATAATCATCAGATTTGGGAATTTTTTTAGCTCTTCCTTCAAATGCTTAAAAAAAAAAAAACTTATTTTCTCTCTTATCTCCTTCTGAGATTTGAATTACTTCATTGGACCACTCATTACTGTTGCATTGGTGAGTTGTTTTTGTTGTATGTGTTTGTATGTTTGTTTTATTGTTTTTTATTTTTATTGTTTTATTGTTTTATCTCTATGTGTCTCAATCTAAATAGTTTCATTTGAAATATCTTTAAGTTTACTGATATTTTCTATATCTGATGTCCAATTTGCTGTTAAGCTAATTTCACTATAGGTATTGAACTTCCACCTTTAGAATTTCCATTTTTTAAAATAGTTTCCATTTCACTCTTATGATCATTTATTTTTAACTTGTCAGTCCATCTTTTCCCTTAATGCATTGGAGTTATTTATGATGGCTCTTTTAAAGCCTTGATATGATCATTTCAACATTTATATAATTTCTATGTAATTTTCTGTATTAACTTTCATTCTCCCTGATTGAGAGTCACAATATCCTGCTTCTTCTTACATCTAATAGATTTTTGCTTGAGGGTAGACATTGAGAATGTTACAGTATTGAAAATCTTGTTGTCAACCTCATCTTGTTCTGGTCAGAGTTTGGTTTTGGGTTTTTTTGTTTTTTGCTTTTTTTTTTTCCCCTGGAGTAGGTCTAGAGTAGCCTAGCTCCTCAAATGAGACTTTTCTAGAGTCCAGGATCTCCAAAGGCTACGTGTGTGCATTTCCACTCTGGCTAGTCAGAACTCCAATATCTGCCAGTATTGTTCCATTCCTAGAATCTCCATTTGGCCCACTAGTTGTGCCCTAGAGATCTCACATAGCATTCTTGCATTTATACAACTTCATATTTGGCCAAAAGCATAAGAGGAGTTCTTTCTAGATTTATGGATTTATTTATGCAGCTCCCTCCTCTCTAGTTCCCTGAGCTACACATAACAATTTTCTCAGAAATGCTGGACTTTCAAGCCTTTCTCCTGACTACCAAGGCTGCCTCTCTCTCTAGTACTCTGCTTCCTTGTACTGTGATTTGGATTTTTTGGCTCCAAGCAGAAAGTCTGATGCATTTGGAACCCATGTTATGTATTTTCCTTATCTCAAGAATTACGTTCCTGCATTGTCTGTTTTCCATTGCCTGAAAGGAATTGCTTCGTATATTGTGTCCAAATTTAGGGCTCCTTGTGATGAACTGATAAGTGCAATATTGGTTATTGCCTAATGACTCAAGCTGGAAGAATTCCCTTGATATTTATTTAGTCTTATACCAATTCATCCTGTTTCTAAGTATTCCAGAGTTACGCTAAATCTTTGTCTCTATTTACAAGGCATAGCATCCACCAGTAAATATATCTCTGTAGATATGCAGATTCTGTACTACAAAAAGTGGGGAATCTAGAACATTTTCAGAATATTTTAAATGAGTAACTATTGAAAATAGTACAGGTTATTCTATATCATAAAAACATAATCAAGGAACAGAGAAACGCCACTATGTAAATTTAGGGACATTCAAAGATACCTTGCTTTTTAAGGGCAATGTCCGATCTATAAGGCATGGAGGAAGAAGAAGATAAGACGATTAGAAACCTTTAGTTTTGGGGCACAATTCACTCCAGTTTTTTTTTAAATTTCAGACTTTCATGTGATTGATATTGGGCATCCAAAACATGAGCTTTAAAGGATAGATGATTATGGTGTTTCAAATTTACACTATGTCTACAATTAGCTCTTAAGAATGAATTGACTAGTGTTTTCAAAAATTCTCTTATTACCATGACCTGGATGTATCCAGCACCTTCTTGGCAGAAAGGCAGGAATATTGGCGACAACCACATGGGACCAGAATGAAACAGAACCAGAAGAGAACTCTTTTTATGCTAAGTAGTTTTAAGTAGTTGTAAGAACATGGGGAAGTCATAATCTTCTGAAACTTCATTATTTTTCTAGTAATAAGTACATGTGGAAAAGAAATCATTTGTTTACCTAACCCATATCTATGTGAAAGCACTTTTAAATAGTAAAATGCTGCACACAATATAAAGTTAAGGTTAAATTGGGTGTTTTCTGATGTGTTTTAAGGGACATGAAAAAGCATCATTGTTAGCTGTTAATGCCTACAAGCCCCATCATTTGATTCTCTCTCTTCATTTAAAACATTGACTTGAGAGGGCCCCACCTAGAATGAATGATGAATTAGTTTACATGCTGGTTTTGTTCAGTGAACACTGAACTGAGGAGAGTAGAAAGTAGAAAAGTAAATGTTTTTAGAAGAAAGGGTTGAGGAGTTCTGGAGCGTGGTGTACCACTGGCACGAACAGACCAACAATAGTGAAGTGGCCTGAGAAATAGGGAATACCATAAAACAAAATGGGGCACCAACAGAAGGGAGGGATCTTGAAACAGGAGCTGACCTCTGCATTCTGGTTTAAACCCCACCTTAACTGGAAATTTTTATAGCACTCAACACGCTGATCTTTGCAAACCCTCCCTTCCCACGTAAGAGGCAACAGTTGCACAAAAGAGGAGCTATTAGGGAATATGAGAGATAATCTAATTGTAGTTTGAAGACTAGTATACCAAATTTTCTCTTAATTCTGTAGCCAAAGCATGTAAAATGATTTGCTCTTAACACAGAGCTAGTTGGTATTATATTTGGGACAGAGATGAAGGCCTCTGGCTTTTGGCCCTTGGTTCTTTCCACCCCTCCAGGAATCCTTTTATGTTTCTGGTTATGGGCACTATAAGTGAGGCCATAACCCACCTGCACTTCTAGCACAAACCAGAGGCGTGATTAAATCTCTGCCATGATTTTTAAACGTATGCTCCTACTCCCAGGTGTTTCCAGACCTCTTTAAGCATGCTCTAGTAAAGTTTTAGACAGAAATATAGATGTGTGTTTCTATCTACAGACAGTGATCTATTCTTATACTATATATCATTGTTTTCCGTAATCCTGTGCTGGCATTGTTACTACCCAAGAGGTTAAAAAGATTGATGTATAACCTGGACTGCTTTCCATTTCAGGAAGAAATACATGTTGAGAAACTGTCTCAGGCTTTTGTAGTTGCCGAAGTGTTATTCCTGAACTTGCATAGACACATCGACAGGCACCTTAGTAGGTCTTGTGCTCGGAATTCTGTGGAATGAGTCATTGTGTGTGTTAATCAGGAACCTGAGACACAGGTGGAGGACCAACAAGTCAGATTCATCTACTCCATGTCTGAAAAAAGGCTATCCAGGAATTACTCCCAGCTCATTACAGCTCAGTTCACAAATAGAAAAATGAGATTCTAAAAGCTTCATTCCTCCTTTTTACCAATAAAAATAGATAGAGGATAGATAGCAAAGGATGAATGGCTCACTTGAGGCCACACAGTCTGTAGCAAAGTTACGATGGATCCAGGCCCAGGGACTTAATCCAGTGGTCAGGACGCTTATGAGGATTCTTGCTATTCCAATGGGAAAAAACTAAGTCAGGGAAATATCTTGAATAACTGACTTTTGCATGTTACAAAAAAATGAAACAACAGAAGGCCACCTGGGTGGCACAGTTGGTTAAGAGTAAGACTCTTGGTTTCAGCTCAGGTCATGATCTCAGGGTCCTGGGTCCTGCATCAGACTCCGTACTCAGATCCGAGTTTTCTTGGGTTTCTCTCTTCCTCTCCTCTGGCCCTCCCCCCAACTGTGTCTGTCTCTGTCTCTTTCTCTCTCTCTCTCAAATAAATAAAATCGTTTAAAAAATGAAATAATACAGTATTTCATGATAGACTGTCAAGACAAATCTCTTTTATTGGACACAATCTGACATATAAACACAGAGACACACACACATTTAGAAACCTCTTCTAGATAAAAAATTGGGTGAAATTCCCCAAGTTCCTGCTTTGTCAGCCACTGGTATCATCAAATATTTTTAATCTCTTTTCCGAGCACAACTCAGATACTCAACAGCTTGGAATAAATAAGCAATATAAATCTCTATTTCTTGAAAAGAGATATGAAGTCTATACCTTTCAGATAACTTAATAACCTCTAGCATCAGTAATAAATATCCAGCTTTCTGTGTAAATTACACTGGGTCTTGGAATATTGTACTCAACCCTGAGTTATTTGTTTCATATATCGTATCTCTATGTATACAAATTAGAAGGAAATGTTTTGGAACGTGATTAAATTACGATTGCAGGGAGGTATGTGGTGATATAATCCAGAAGCATTCCTTTCTCTGGGTTCCCTGGTTCTTTGTTATAATTGCATTTAATTAAATAACTGCTCTAGAATTGCATGATAAGGCAAGCGTTCTCAGTGTCAAGGGAAACCACTAGTCACTCTGATGTCAAAATAGTCTAATCTTGCCCAAGACAGTGAAGGTTCATCCTCTGATGATCACAAACCTCCCAAGCTCTTCCTTCAGAGCCCGATAAGCTATTCTAGCTTCTGTAGAGGGCCTGGGACAGAGAAAAATTTGGCAAAGTTTTAACAGTTTTACAGTTCAGGTTGAGTCGTGATACTTTATTTTTATGCTTGACCAGTGACCGGGCCTGTTGCATGGCCAGTCTGATCTTTGCACCTGTCTTCAAGACTTGATACAGACCTGCACAATCATGCGGGGTCAGGATGAATCTCCATGTGGGTCCACTCTTCGGTGGTTCACTAGCTGCACTGAACACCATGTCATTACGGAGCTACAGGTGGTAGGTAGGCCTTCTCAGAAAGGCTCTGAAAAATTGAAATCAATATTTATTATGGTGTCAGTACATATAGTCACTGACTAGACAGAAGAACCTTTCTACTCTGAGAAACTGGTGAAGATTATTTGGGTAGCTCATTCACTGGCAGTTCGACACTTCATTTTCATCAGAATGCATTCTGCAAGGAGCTCATATCTGATATGCAGAACAATGAATTTGTTTCTGCTTGTATATAGCCCCATGAATAAAAGGAAAACACCCACAGCACAAGATGTGTCACACCCTATCTGTGCAAATCACTGTCTCCCAGAGTCACAGATTTCATTATGTAAAAACTTCATTATAAATTTTGCTTGGATCACTGAGTTCTTGACCTTTGCCGTTGTTCTTTAACAAAACAGTATTAAGTTCAACATATTAATACTTTAGACAAAGAAATGTGCTTGAGAAGAAAGAAATCTGTGATATATATATATATATATTCATATATGTTCAATTGAATAAGAGTTTGTTTTGTGCTTTTTTCTTAGTTTTTTTTTTATAAGGTTCCTAATAATTTAGAAGGGTGTGAGTCAAAGTTAGAAGTTTTAATTTTGTAGATAATTGGCAAAGCAGATAGATACCTTTCTGCGTGATGCAGTGTACAAGTTCATCTTCCAAGTTTCAAGATGACAGTGACCGTATCAAGTCTGACAACCAGCAATGTCCGGGCACATTGGACATGCTGAAGGAGCAGGCCCAGCAGAACTTCATTCACATGAGGCCCTCAGAGCCTCTTGGACAAATTTATCTGGGAAAGAAAGAAACTGTGCATCGCTTGCCCTGTGCCCTGGGTATATCGTGGTATTGGAGATAGACAAAGGTTAAGGGAGGAATTAAATGACCTTTTTGCTAATCTTTGTATCACACTGGGGCACAGATGAGCTATACTGAGACCCCTCTAATATGACATCACAGAAGGGGACACTCCTTTTCCCCAGTGTATTTATAGATCACCTTCCAACTCTGATACCTTACAGCTTTAAGGGACAAACTGTGCTGTCCAGAGGCAGATGTCATAACACCATTTCTCTAAATCACATTTCCTTCCCCGAGAGAGGACTCCTGGGGAAACACAAGCAGACTAGGAATGGAGGAGACCCATTGGCATTCCAGTTTTCCTACCAATTTCCCAAGCTATTAACTACTTGGAGGTTGGATTATACATTTATATTAACTCCTATTACCAAGGAGAAAACGAAGGTTCCTTTTGTTTCTTTTCCTCTAAAGCATTCATACTCCTCACCAGTGTGACTGATTTCGAATAGTTAGCATGTACGCAACGGACTGATCAGTAGCATCACTGCGACAGCGGACAATGCTCTTCCCAATGCCTTTTGGTTCCTGCAGCTGTGGCAAACAGCCTCTGCTTGTCAAATATTATCTGGTATTAATGGTTAATAATGTACTCTTTGGGACCAGACAGCCCTGGATTATAAATACACTTTTAAACTTATTAGATATATGGTCTTAGGCAAGTTAAGTAACCTCTCTATGACTCAGTTTCATTAACTGTAGGATGTTTATAAAAAATAGTTCCATACTTAGAGTTGCTATAGGGTTGAATGATGAATACTTGTAAAGCAATTAAAATGGCACTTGATATACAGAAATATTGCAATGAATATTAACTCTTAATACTATTATAATTTTACATAAGGAGAAAACATGAACATAGGATCCTCAACATTATGCTAGTCTAGAACCTTTTATTGATACCAAGTAGGTTCTGAACAGATCTTTATGTGGTTCTGCTTTCCAAGGTCACATAACTAACTGCAGTTCCTTAATTATAATATGAACTTGATGAATCTCAATGCAAATATTTGTCACTTTTGCAATCTGTTAGTATGATTATAAGACTTTAGGACTTGGAGGGAAAGAATGAAAATCACTCTAGAAAAAGAAATGGCTGTGACCTCTATAATTTTATTATTATTTTTAAGTCATGTTGAATATTTCTTTTAATCCCCTCAAGACCCTTTGAACATGAAGGCATTTCATCCCAGGCTATGAAATACTGGGAAAGATACAGCAAACACTATGGAAATTTTCGTATTTTTATCAATTCTAAAACATTAAACATTAAATTAATTATAAATTAAAAGTGGGTTAATTCATTATGAAGCTCAAATTGAGGAAAGGGGTATATTTTTCAATTAAGCTATGTATTTTGAGATTGTTGTATGTTCAGAGGCAGTTGTAAGAGACCATACAGAGAGACATTACATACCCTTTAAGAAGTTTCCACAGTGGTAAGTGACATCACAAAACTGAATAAAATGACACAACCAGGATATGAATATCGATACAGTCAAGATTCAGAACATTTCCACCATCACAGAGATCCTTCCTGTTGCTCTTTATTTATTTTTTTAAAGATTTTATTTATTTATTTTTAGAGAGCGAGAGCAGAAGGTGGGGAGAGGGAAGAGGAGAGGGAGAGAAGCAGACTCTCTGCTGACCATGGAGCCCAACAGGGGGTTCAATCCCAGGATCTTGAGATCATGACCTGACATGAAATCAAGAATGCAATGTTTAACTGACTGAGCCACCCGGCACCCCTCCTGCTGCCCTTTATTATTATTATTTTTTAATTTTATAAAATAATTTTATTTATTTGTCAGAGAGAGAGAGAGAGAGAGAATTCACAGCCACAGGGAGTGGGGGGCAGAGGGAGAAGCAGGCTCCCTGCTGAGCAGGGAGCCCCATGCAGGACTCTATCCCAGGACCCTGGGATCATGACCTGAGCCGAAGGCAGGCACTTAACCAACTGAGCCACCCAGGCGTCCCTCCTGTTGCCTTTTAGAGGCACATCCACTTTCCTCCCATCCCACCACCTTTATAACTCTTAGGAACCACTAATCTGTTCTCCATTTCTTAAAATTATGTGCATTGGGGAATGTTATATAATGGCTTCCTACAGAATGTAAACTTCAGGGATTTTTTTTTTTTTTCAGTATAATTGTCTGGAGTTTCATCCAGATATGTGTACCAATAGCTTGTTCTTTTTATTACTGAGTGGTATTCTGTGGCATTCATGTAATACAGTCTCATTAACCATTCACCCTTTAAAGGATATCTGGGTTGTTTCATGTTGGGGACGTTACAAATAAAGCTGTTATGAACGTTCATAGACAGATTTTTGTGTGAACGTTAGCTTTTATTTGGGAAAAATGCCCAGGGGTGCAATTGCTGGATCAAATTATAGTTGCACATTTAGTTGTCTAAGGAAAAGCCAAACTGTTTTCTAGACTGGCTGTACCATATTACATTCCCATTAGCAATGTAGCAGAGAGTGGGATCTAGTTTCTCCAAATTCTCACTGGAATTTGGTGTTGTCACCATTTTAGCTATTTTGGTAAGTGTTAGTGATACCTTGTTATGGTTTTAATTTGTATTTACCTCATGCATAGTAATGATGAACATCTTTTCATGTATATATTAGCCATGAATTTCTGTATATCCTCTTTAGTGAAGTGTCTGTTCATATCTTTCCCACATAGTCCAGTTGAATTGTTTGTTATTTTACTGTTTGACAGTTCTTTATATATTCTAGATGCTGGTCTTCGTTGGAAAATGTAGTTGGCAAATATTTTCTTCCAGAGTGTACCTTGACTTTTCACTCTTTTAATAAAGTCTTTTACTAAGCACAAGTTTTTTGACTTTTATGAAATCCAACATCATTTTTTTTCATTTGTGAATTATGCTTTTGGTGTCCACTCTAAGAACTCTTTACCTTGCCACCGATCCAAATATTTTCTGTGGTTTTTTCCATGAAAGTTTTACAGTATGACATTTTACATTTGAATCCGTGATCCATTTTGAGTTTAATCCTTGAATAAGATATGAGACTTTGGTTGAGGTTAATATTTTTATCTATAGATGTCCCAACTCTATAGATTGAGATCATGACCTGACTTGAAATCAAGAATGCAATGTTTAACTGACTGAGCCACCCGGCACCCCTCCTGCTGCCCTTTATTATTATTATTTTTAAATTTTATAAAATGATTTTATTTATTTGTCAGAGAGAGAGAGAGAGATTTTAGAGGCACAAAAATGTTTTTTTGAAACATTTTTTTTGAAAAGGCTACTTTTTCTCATTGAATTTCTTTGCATCATTGTTGAAAATCAATGGGATGTATTTGTGTGGGTCTGTTTCTGTTCTCTGTTCTATTCTGTTCTAAACTATGTGTCTGTGTCTTCACCAATAACACATAGTCCTGATTACTATCTATATATAAGAAGTCTTGAAATTGGATTGACTGATTCCTCCAACTTGGTTCTTCTTTTCCAAAGCTATTCTAGTTCTTTTGCTTTTTCATGTAAATTTTAAAATAATTTTCTCTATATTTACAAAATAATATTTCTGAGATTTTTAAAATTTTATTTATTTATGTGGCAGACAGAGATCATAGGTAGGCAGAGAAGCAGGCAGAGAGAGAGGGGGAAGCAGGGTCCCCTGAAGAGAGCCTGATGCGGGGCTTGATCCCAGGACTCTGGGATCATGACCTGAGCCGAAGGCAGAGGCTTAACCCACTGAGCCACCCAGGTGCCCCTATTTCTGAGATTTTGATGGGAATTTTATAAGACTTACATATCAATTGGGTAAAGTTGACACCTTTATTATGTTGAGTCTTCCAGTCCATGAATGCATTATATATTGAGATATTCTTTTAATTTTTCTCATCAGCATTTTATACTTTTAGAAAGTGGTATGCATATATTACTAGATTGGTAGTTGTGTATTTTTTGACTGGTTATAATGATGTCATATTTTTTATTTCATTATACAAGTACACATGCTAGTATAAAAAATAAAGTTGATTTTTGCAAGTTTATCTTGGGTCCTACAATAGCTTAATGGTATCCTATACTAACTTACTAAAATGAATTAAGAATTTTTCCCTTCTATTTTTTGAAAGAGTGTTTAGAATTGGTACAGTTCTTCCTCAAACATTTGTCAGAATTCTCCCAGAAACCACCTGGGCCTGGAGATTATATTTTAGGAACTTTTTGAAATTATGAATTCTATTTTCTTACTAGTTATAGTACTATTTGGATTATCTATTTCATGTTGAGAGGGTTGTGATAGATTTTGAGGAATTGATCTACCTCGTCCTAGCTGTTAAATTCATATGGGTGAAGTCATTCTTTATTATCTTTAAGATGTCTGTAATGCATATAAGTGATGTCCCCTGATGTCTACAATGTCTGCAGTAATATCTTCTGTATCATTCCTGATATTGGTAATTTGCATCGTTTTTTTCCAGTCTTGCTAGCAGTTTGCTGATTTTATTGATCTTTTAAAAAAAATCCGGTCTTCACTTCATTGATTTTCCCCATTGTTTTCCTGTTCAATTTCATTGAATTCTGCTGTTATTTATATTATTTCCTTCCTTCTGCTCACTTTAGTTTTATTCTTCTAAGTCCTTCAGGTAAGAACTTAGATTTTTTTTTTACTTGAGCCTTCCTCTTTCTCTAATGTTTATACATTTAACTGCTACGAATTTCCCTGTTGTACTGTTTTAACTGTGTTCTATAAATTTTGATACATTTTATTTTCATTTTCATTCAGCTCAATGTATTTTTTATTCCCCTTGAGGCATTCTCTTTGACATATAGATTATTTAGAAGTGTGCTGTTTAGTTTCCAAATGATTGGAGAGTTTCCTGTTACATTTTAGTTCTTGATAGATGGTTTGTTGTCATTGCTTTCAAGGAAAAAACATCTATATGATTTAAATTCCTTAAAAATTATGAGGTGTGTTTTGTGCCTAGAATGTGGTCTATTTTGGCATCTGCTCTGGGAGTATTTGAAAGAATGTGTATTTTTCTGTTGTTAAGAGAATGTTCCATAAATGTGGGTTAAATTCTATCAGTTGATAGTACCATTGATTTCTTCCAGATCCTTGCTGACTTTCAGCCTAGTTGTTCTATAATTTCTTGAAAAGGGGGTGTTGATTGTATCTCTTTGAATAGCTTTTGAAAATGCTTTCTGTAAGTATGACATTATATATACATAACATCAGCGTTTACTGGTGTCACCATTTTACCAGTTTAATTGAAGCATAGAAAGCTTTACCGTCCCTCATTTGTAATATCCTTGTGTTAAATATTTTCTCTACATACATTTAGAACCACAGAAAACATACTAATTTTTGCTTCAATTTTCAAACATAATTTAGAAAATTCCAGAAGATAAATATTTTTGCTTACCATGTTTTTCCTGCCTTCTTGATGTTGCAAAATTCCTTTGTTTTTCTTTCTTTCTGTTTTTTTTTTTAGCTGTTCTTTTGAAACATCTGCTGCTGACAATTTATCTTAGTTTCCCTTCATCTGAAAATGTCTTGATTTTCCTTTCATTTCTTGTGGGTTTTTTTTTTTTTTGTTTTGTTTTATTTTGCTCTGCATGCTTTTATTTTTGTTTTTACTTTATTCTTTTTTTTAAATTTTAGGTATTTAACATGTGCAATTTGGTTTCTGGAATAGAATTCAGTGATTCATCACTTACATACAACACCCAGTGTTCATCACAGGTGCCTTCCTTCATACCCATCACCCAACTAGCCCTTCCTCCTCCATCAACTCCCAGTTTATTCTCTATCATTAAGAGTTTCTGACAGTTTTTTCCCCCCTCTCCTTTTTTTCTTTTCCCCCTTCCCATATGTTCCTCTGTTTTCTTTCTTAAATTATACATCTGAGTGAGATCATATGGTATTGGTCTTTCCCTGACTGACTTATTTCCCTTCGTATAATATACTCTAGCTCCATCCATGTTGTAGCAAATGGCAAGATTTTATACTTTTTGATGGCTGAGTAATATTCCATTGCATATATATATATACACACCACATATCTTCTTTATCCGTTCATCAGTCCACGGATATTTGGGTTCTCTCCATAGTTTGGCCATTGCTGATGATGCTACTATAAATATTGGGGTGCATATGTCTTTTCAAATCTGTATTTTTTTAAATCTGTTAGGTAAATAGCTAGTAGTGCAACTGCTGGATCCTAGTTCTATTTTTATCTATCTTAACTAGTTCTGTTTTTTAACTTTTTGAGGAACCTCCATCGAGTTCTCCATGGTCACTGGACCAGTTTGCATTCCAACAAACAGTTCAAGAGGATTTCCCTTTCTCTGCACCCTCACCAACTCCTGTTGTTTCTTGTGTTGTTAATTTTAGCCATCTTGACAGGTGTGAGAGGATATCTCATCATTGTTTTGATTTGTATTTCTCTGATGATGAGTGATGTGGAGCATCTTTTCATGTGTCTGTTAGCCATCTGGCTGTCTCTTTAAGAAAAGTGTCTATTCATGTCTTCTGTCAATTTCTTAACTGGGTTATTTGGTTTTTTGGGTGTTGACTTTGATAAATTCTTTGTAGATTTTGGATACTACACCTTTATCAGATATATTGTTTACAAATATCTTCTCCCACTCTGTATACTGCATTTCAATTTTGTTGACTGTTCTTTGCTGTTCAGAAGCTTTTTATCTTGATGAAGCCCCAATAGTTCATTTTTGCTTTTGTTTCCCCTGCCTATGGTGACATGTATAGTAAGTTGCTATGGCTGAGGTCAAAGAGGTTTCTGCCTGTGTTCTTCTTTAGAATTTTGATGGTTTCCTGTCTCACATTTAGGTCTTTCAATCATTTTGAGTTTATTTTTGTGTATTGTGTAAGAAAGTGGTCCGGTTTCATTCTTCTGCATGTTGCTGTCTGGTTTTCCCAATACCATTTTTTGAAGAAACTATCTTTTTTCCATTGGATATTCTTTTGTACTTTGTTGCAGATTAGTTGACTGTATAGTTGTGGGTCCTTTTCTGGGTTCTGTATCCCATTTCGTTGATCTATGTGTCTGTTTTTGTGCCAGTACCATACTGTCTGGATGATTAGAGTTTTGTAATATAACTTGAAATCTGTAATCATGATGCTTCCAGTTTTGTTTTGTTTTGTTTTTTTTTTAGAATTGCTTTGGCTATTCTGGGGCTTTTGTGTTTCCATATAAATTTTAGGATTGTTTGTTCTAGTTCTGTGAAAATGCTGGTAGTATTTTGATGGAGATTGCATTAAATGTGTAGATTGCTTTGGACAGTATTTCCTTTCATTTCTGAAGGATATTTCACTGGATATAGGATTCAGGGTTGACAGTTCTTTTCTTTTAGTACTTAAAAAATGTTGTGATACTTCCTTTTGCCCTCCATGGCTTTACTTAAGAAATTCACTGTCATTTGTTTTTTGACTCCTATATTGCTTTTGAGATTTTAAGCTTATTTTTAGTCCTTAGAGATTGGACTCTGATGTGTCATGGTATGGATTTCTTTATGCTCCTCCTGTGTGTGTGCTTTGCTCACCTTCTCTATTCTGTAGCTTTCTATTTTTTGCCATATTTGAAATGCTATTAGCCATTTTCTTTGAGGCTTTTTAAATTTTTTTTAAGATTTTATTTATTTATTTGACAGATAGAGATCACAAGTAGGCAGAGAGGCAGGCAGAGAGAGAGAGAGAGAGAGAGAGAAGGAGGAAGCAGGCTCCCTGCTGAGCAGAGAGCTGAATGCGGGGCTCCATCCTAGGAACCTGAGATCATGACCTGAGCTGAAGGCAGAGGCTTTAACCCACTGAGCCACCTAGGTGCCCCGAGGCTTTTTTTTTTTTTTTTTTAACTGTACTCTCTTTTTCTTCTCTCCTTGGACTTAGATGAGGTGAATGATAATCTTTGTCATAGTCTCACAGGTCCCTGAGGCTCTGTTTTTGTTTTTACTGTTTTTAATACTCATTGTTGTTCAGATGGTGGTTTCTATTGTTCCATCTGTTAGTTCAGTGATTCCCGCCACTGCCTTCTCTACTCTGCCATGGATCCCGTCCATTGATTTTTTAATTTCAGTTATTATATTCTTCAGTTCTCAAATTTCCATTTGGTTTTTCCTCATTATCTTCCATGTCTTGGCTGAGATTTTTCATTTTTCCTGTTTCAAGTGTGTTTGCAATTGCTCACTGAAACATTTTTATGGTGGCTGATTTAAAATCTTTTTCAAATAATTTCTAATGCCTCTGTCATGTCAGAGTTGGAATCTATTCTGGGCTGAATTGTTTTCTTACCCTTCCTCAAAATTCATAGGTAGAAGTTCTAATCCCCAGTACCTCAGATTGTGATTCCATTTGAAGAAAGGAAATGTAAAGAGGGTGGTTAACATAAAATGAGATTACATAAATGGGTTATAATCCAATATGACTGCGTTCTAACCAGAAGAAGAGAGGACATGGACATACACAGTGGGAGATCATGTGAAAATATTGGAAGAAGATGCCACCTACAAGCCAAGGAGAGAGGTCTCAGAATGAAGCCAAGCCTACTGACACCTTTATGCTGGACTTTCAGCCTCTGGACTGTGAGGAAATAATTCTCTGTGAAACCGCCCAGTCTGTGGTATTTATTATGGCAGTTGTAGAAAACTAATACAGATTTATGATTCTTTCTACATTGAATTTGAGATCCTCTCAGTTCTTCATATGATGATGTATTTTTAATTGAAATTTAGAGATTTTTTTGAATTATTATTATGTTACAAGACTCTGGATCTTATTTTAAGGTTCTATTTTAGTTGGCTTCCACTGGCACTGCTCTAGCAGGGGACAGGGGAGGATGCATCTTCACTGCCAGCTGGAAGTAGAAGTCAATTTTTCCCAGTTGGCCTCTATTGACATTGAGGGGGTACTTTCATTACTGTAGTTGGGGTGGGAGGGCTGGTTCCCCACTAACCCTCCACTGATATTTGTTTGAGGGTAAGAGTACCTCATTACTGCTCCCTACATGGTCTCCACTAAGATCATGGGGGAGATGTGGCCTTATTACCACTGGGTGGTAGGGAGGTCCTATCTCCTCTGATAACACCTGACAAAAAGGTGAAGGTCATCTTATTACTGTTCTGTGAGGGTGGATGTCCAGGCTCCTCATGTAGTCCCCACTGATATTACAGTGAGGGGAGGGCTTCTTACTATCTAGTAGGGATCAAATTTCAATCTTTGTTTTGCTTTTCTGATATGATTTGGGGAGTATTTGGGGTGCCTCATTACAGTTTAGGGAGGGTGGAAGTTTAAACTCTCCACATGGCATTTCCTTGTATGGGTGAGGGTAGGGGTACGGCTTCATTTCCTGTGGTATTTGGCTACAGTAGAACAGTTATTGTATCAAGGTTTCTTTTCTTGCTTGGCTGCCCATTTCTTGGTCCTTTGATTAGAGAGATTAGCCCTTGTTTTGTCTTTTTTGGTCTGTGCCTATTGACATTTCCAGTTGCTGGCTTCTTTAGCTGGGAAATATGAGGCAAAAAGAAGGTCCAGAAATTCACCACTGTATGATTCTTCAGTTAGGTCCTGACTCCTCTTGTTGGTATACTTTCTCTTCTTTCTTTACCTTTCAGTGCCTTCTTTATTTTTTACATATGAATAAGGATTTTAGTTGTACTTACTTGAAGCAATAAGGGAAAGTACTTCTGTTTCATCTTCCTGAAAGTGGAAGTTGGGTAAGTTTTTAAGGGTTCTAAGTGCTTTAATTGTTGAAGCAAGGAACTAGGAAATGTCAACTCAATTTTGGCACCATGACTTGGCTAGTAAAATTCTCATTACCTTCTATACTTAACAAACAAACAAACAAAAAATCTGATTTGTATGTGTTGGAGTAAAAGGAAATGTTGCCTCTTGCTTTTTTTTTTTTAAGGTAAATTGATTATTTTATTACATTAAGAATTATTTCATATGTAATTGCCATAAAGGTAATAAAATCTTTGATTCACTGAACTCTAACTAGCCCTCAGTTCTCTGAGACCACAATTTGTCATCAAAGTAAACACAAAGGGTCTTTATCTGTAAGTATCTGTTAGAATCTAGAGATTGGCTTAGAATCATAACATACAGCTGAACTTCTGTGGACTACTTTAAAGGAGACAGAGCATGATCTGTTAATACAAACAGAACTAGGCACTAGAGGATCTGAGAAACTAGCTAATGGTAATAGAGCAGAAACAGAACTAATTCGATAATGTGAAGAACCAGACTTGATTCCCAGCTTGACCTCTAATCAACTATGGAATCTTACTCAAGATGGTTAAACTTTCTAAACTACAGCCATTGTGGATGTTAGAGACTTGAGTGTGCTTAGTTCAGTCTAAAAATAAAAACTGACATATTTACTACTATTACTGTTATCATTATGATGCAGCTCAATACATGTCCTAATCTATATAATAATTATTATTTTGGAGATTTGTGTTTTCTTAGTTTGAAATGCTATAAGTCACAGATTTGCAGATTAAAAAAGAATATTTAAGGTTATCTAGGTAAGTATCTATAGATCATTGGTTCTCAACTTTGGCTGCACATTAGAATTACCTGGGGAGCTTTTTAAAAGCTTCAGTGCTCTGGCCCATCTCCCAGAGATTTTGATTTAACTGATCTGGGGTAAGGCCTGATCGTTAGTACTTTTGAAAAGCTCCCCAGGTGACTCTAATGTGTACAGGGTTGAGACTCACCAATCTAGGTAAACATCTCCAGTCCTGACTCAAGATGTTGCTCAGCCTGAGTAATTCCAAATTGCCATTGGTCTAGTAATTTCCAAAACCGGGTTGGAAAAGAGGGTTAGTCTGTCTTCTAACTCCTGCACCCTTCTCCCTATCCATCAAGTACATATACACTATGGAGTATTATGCCTCCATCAGAAAGGATGCCATATACCCAACTTTTGTAGCAACATGGACGGGACTGGAAGAGATTATGCTGAGTGAAATAAGTCAAGCAGAGAGAGTCAATTATCATATGGTTTCACTTATTTGTGGAGCATAACAAATAACATAGAGGACATGGGGAGATGGAGAGGAGAAGGGAGTTGAGGGAAATTGGAAGGGGAGGTGAACCATGAGAGACTATGCACTCTGAAAAACAACCTGAGGGGTTTTGAAGGGGTAGGGGGTAGGAGGTTGGGGGAGCCAGGTGGTGGGTATTGGGGAGGTCACGTATTGCATGGAGCACTGGGTGTGGTACAAAAACAATGAATACTGTCACGCTGAAAAGAAAAAAAAATTAAAAAAAAAAGAATGAACAACAACAACAAAAAAGATGAGGGCCTTAACATGAACATTTTGAAAATGTCTCCTAGTGATTCTCATATTGCGTTCTTTTGCACTCCCTACCCCACTTTCATTGTTCTGATCTCCTTCTGCCCTTCCAGTTGAAAGCTGACCTGGTGCAACTGTAACTTCAAAGCTTAAGTGCCCTCTGACACATAAATGCCACAACTTCAGTTTGAACACCTGTATGACAGGAAACTCATTAGCTCCTGAGACATCTGATTTGATCTTTGGAGAATTCTCAATAAGGTAAGATGTAAAAATGATAAGGAGACAGATTTCAGCTCAATATAAAGAAGACTGGGGAGGGGGGCGCCTGGGTGGCTCAGTGGGTTAAAGCCTCTGCCTTCGGCTTGGGTCATGATCCCAGGGTCCTAGGATGGAGCCCCGCATCGGGCTCTCTGCTCAGCAGGGAGCCTGTTTCCTCCTCTCTCTCGCCTGCCTCTGCCTACTTGTGATCTCTGTCTGTCAAAATAAATAAATAAATAAAAAGAAGACTGGGTACATTAATACAAAAGTAAATCATGACTTAAGTTACAATGTCTCTTGAAAATAGCTTTTAATACTTGCTATATTTCATTTGGTGTCTTTTACTCCAAGACAATTCTGTGGACATGTTCTGATCATCTTTGCTTTGTACATAAAAAGATTATTTTCCTCTCTTTTGCATAAGAGAAAGCAGAGGCACTTGGAAGATAATTGACAGAGCCAGTAAATAAATGGTCAAGTGGGATTTGAACTATTGCAAATCACTCCGATAGCTACATTCAGACATAAGATTTCCATCTATGGCCAGATTCTTTTGTTTTTGTTTGTTTGTTGTCTTTTTAATATGAAGAGGTGTTCTCTCAATAATATGTCCAAAATATATTTTCATGACCAGTACATGTCTATGAAGAAAGATCTGATAGAGGTGAAGGGATACTGTTGCAACCAACATTGAAGAACAGACTAGAAACAGGATCTAGGAATCCATCTGGGAGTAGTTTTAAGGAAGACAACATTGGTGAGGTCAAGGTAGACTAACCGAATTGGCTCTTCCCCTGCCTGCCGTTTCTGGCAAAGTGTGAACTCTGGTCACTCCTTGCATTTAAAGGCAAAACCTGTCATTCCCAAAAGGAGCTCTCTGTACTGGCTAGTTCACTAATTCACTGCTGACTGGGCTTATCTGGTAAGGGAACACATTAAATATTTAAACCTTGTCCTTCCTCAGATGCAGAGCAGCAAAGATGATTTTCCACAGAATTTAGCATTAAACTCAGGCAATTTGTATAGCTGTGCATATAAATGGCTTTTCACATAGTCTCTAGAGGCCAGGGTCAATGTTCCTCGTACATTTTAATACTATAGATGACATAGCGACATCCTTCCAATTTATGTTCCCTCATAATTGAAAGGGGCTTAATAAAACGGAGGAAGAGGCAGTATGTACACAGCAACATCGATTTCTGCTGACAGTTGAGCGGAAGTTAATTGTAATTTTAATGTAATTTGTTCCATGGGTGATGTTGAGCCCTGGAACATAACTAAATCCACTTCAAAAGAAATGTGTGTGTGTGTATGTGTATGTGTGTGTGTTTGTGTTATAGTATTAGAATGACCCAATTATACAGCTATCATGAAGATACCAAATAAACTTCTTCAGATGAATACTTTAATTATTTTCCACACAGATATATTTATTTAAATAAATGGAGACCTGGCCTTTATTATCCTTTATTATCAACATAGAATTTTACCCAATCAGATTTTGAGGTGACATGTTACATTATTTGAAACAAATGGACACATTATTTATCAAAGTATGAGTGTAACACAGTCCTAATTGCTAAAGTCAAGCTTATCTGCATGAACTGTAGTTAATATTTATTCTGGGAGAAGCAGTTTTTTATTAAGTTATTTTTTCATTTAGTAAAGCAAGAACATGCTAATAGTTTTGTTGGTAATTCAAACATTTCCTGCTGTGGGTAAAAACAAATGTAAAACTGAAGAATGATGGTGTTCTCTGGCTCTGAAATTTGCTAATTGCAGAGCTATTCAATTATAGGTAATATCCTTTTATTGCTAATAAGATTACCGTGTGTCAACACAACTGCAATTCTGAAATGGAATTTGCCCAATTTGCCTTGTATGGAATTTGAAACTGTTTTGTGTAAAAGACTTTAGAAAATTAGCACTGAAATATGAATGACAAGGAGAAGAAATCAGCAAAATGCCTAATCTAAAATCTTTTCTCATCCAGATGCTTTTCTTTTGGGACAGTTTCAAAATGGATTTTGCCACCAGAAAAACAACAACAACAGCAACAACAAAACAGACATATGATTGGATCTATTGTCATCCAGGTTAAAAATTTCTTTAGTTTATAGTCTGCTTTTATAAAATTAGGCATTATCCAAACCCCCTTGCCCAACTAGTGTCTAGTATCATGTTAGGTAGAGAATAAGCAAAGAATGAATGTAAGATTATAATTTAGATTAGGCAATCAAGAAAGTGTCAGAATTAACTAGTTGGGAGAAAGGGGGAGATAAAATATATATTCTTGGATGTATTAATCAAGGTTCTCTAGAGGAACAGAACCAATAGGATATAGATAGATAGATAGATAGATAGATAGATGATCAATGGCTATATAGATAGAAGATATGATTTATTGTAAAGAATTGCCTCATTTTATTATTGTAGCTGAGAAGTCCCATGATCTGCCATCTGTAAACTGGAGACCCAGGAAACCCCACAGTATAAATTTCAGCCTGAGTCTAAGGAACTCAGAATTGCTAGTGCTGATGATATAAGCCCAGTCCATGGGCAGAAGATTGATGTCTCAGCTCATTCAGGCAGCAGAAAGTGAATTCACCCTTCCTCTGCATTTTTGTTCTATTCACGTCTTCAGTGGATTGTATGATGCCCACCTATATTGGGGAAGGCAATCTACTTTAATTAGTCTACTGATTCAAGTATGAATCTCATTCAGAAACACTCTCAAGACACATCCAGAACCCCAAGTCAAGTTGGCACAAAAAAATGGACCATCACATGGGCCTTACCTTGGACAAGTGAAATCAGACTCAAAGCGTTGACCACAAGACTGTACATACTATGTTTGATCTCTGCTGTGCTCCTTATACACATGGTATAGTTTGAGAACTACTGGCCCAAAGGGATCATTCAGATATATGATTAATGGCTTTTGTGCATATCTGATGCCCCTCAATCTTGGCCTTTGGCTACAAAGACCATAGAATGACGTTCGATCTTTTTCCAAGGAGAAGACTGCATTTATCTCCTTACTGCCAAACACAGTTGGAACAGAGGCTTCCATAATGTTGATGATCTTTAAATGTTACTTATGTTACTAATCAAATTTACTAATGAGGCCAGCAAATACAGGTGTCTAGGCTCCTCTGGACATAGTAGGACCCATTACAAGCATAAAGGATAGATTGCTTGGAGAGTCTGATCTTTACTTCTAAAATGTTATTTCTAAAAACATTTTTAAAGACCATGTATCTCAGAATAATTTTGGATTCCTGACACATTCAGTCAAAATCCAGAAATCTGGATCCAGAAATCTGTGTCTTAACACTCTATATCACAACCTCTATCCTCGCCCTCCTCCCCTATACTATGCCAAGTTGAGTCACTAGTGTTTGATAAGCTTGGGAAAGAACTTCTTTGTCCTTTCCCTGCATTTTGGACTAACTATGGTGAGCAACCTCCTCTGTTTGACTGGGACTTTAACACTGAACATGTCCTGGGAAACTCCCGAGTTCTGAGCAGATTGGAGCAGTTCATCCCCCTAACTGAGACCTAATTTCAATCTTGTTCTATCATATATTAGCTATAGGGCTTTAAAGATGGCAGTAAACTGTTTTAAGATACAATTTCCTCATCTGTAAAATGACGGTACTATCCCATTTCACAGAGATATTGTGCTGATTAAATGAAATTAGATGTGATTACTTATATGAAACACCTACCAAACAGACGTTCTGTAAATGTTATTTCCTTTCTCTACCATTGGCAAAATGGTATTCTCAGGCCCAAGGGGAGGATCGTGTTATACAAAACAAGAAGGTGGGTGTCATTTCATTTGTTTCACCTGCCAAAAAAAAAGAGAGTTACTTCTTTGTCAGTAAATAACAGGTTGTCATAAGCTGCTTTCAGGCAGATTTGCTTTTGATTTTTTTCAATTTGCAAATATGTAAATTGAGAGTCATGATTCACTTTATTCCCATGTAAAATTAATTAACTATAAAATTCCAGATATAAACAAAAAAAAACAAAAAGAATGAGTTGTTAGTTTAGAATTTATACAAGAGAGAGTCCTATAAACCGAAGCAGATACCACTTCTACAATTAGAGAAGATATGTGGACAAAGCCCTAAGGCCAGCTTGTATTCATACTATTGGCATTAATAAGCTATATAAAGCAAGACAGATTTCAATTTTTCTAGACCTTAGATTCCACACTTATAAAAGGATGAGGTTGAAATAGTATATTAAATTGATCTCTAAAGTTTCTTCAAGCTTTATGATTCTATTCTTGATAAATTATTGTTTTGCTTCTATTTGAAATCTCTTAGTAAAAGGGAGCTGGCTACTTTAAGACAGTTGATGCTATGGTAAGGAGATTAATTTTAGATTGCTCTCCTTGACTTTGAATCAAAATCTCCTTTCTATAGCTTATTCCTACTAGTCTTAAATCTGTTATTAGAAAAGACAAGAATAACTTTTTTTATTCATGAACTAGTTCTTTAAGCTATTTGGAATGAATAATCACATTAAGCCTTGGCAAATTTTATTTATTCTTTTGCTAGAAGTGGTCATGACATGGCCTTGTTTAACCATGGTAGGTTTTATTGAAGACCTGAGGATTTCTCAGACCAGGTGAGACTGTCCTAAGAAATTTGTGACTGAACAGCTAAAGTCAAGCATGACCATTAGGATAAGTATGCACTGGCATCAAGTTTGGATAATCAAATGGAAGGGCTGACCTTTTCTTAGTTAGACTAAGAGGGTCAGAATGAAAGATAAGAATGGATTAAGGAAAGGTAACATGGACATTATCTCAGTCATAGAGACTCCTTTCTAGAACAGGTAGATTTGGCTAGGGAGAAGCCTCTGCAGAGACTGAGAAACAGGTGTTTAATCAGTAGTAATATCCCAAGTTGGAGTTCAGAATACAGAGGGTTTAAATCTAGATTAGAGACAATATTTATTTCTTCAGTCATTACTTCACCAGATGTTTATCAAGTACCCACCCTGTGCAGACACTGTTTAGGCACTGGGATATATGAGTGAGTCAAGATAAGCCTAGCTTTCATTTAATATAGCATAGTATACCAAAACTACTACCTGTCAAGCATCTGTTAGTACATTAATGATCATATTAATTTTTCCTATGATTGAATTGAGGGAGAGTTATGATATATAGCATATTACCTCATACAGATTTCTGGATCCATTCTCAGTAATTTTGGTTAAATGGTTTTGACATGAGACCCAAGAACATATACTTAATAAACATGTTCATTTATTCTGAAACACAAGACCTCACATATTATAAGTCTAGAAAGATCATTTTAGAAGAAAAGATCAAATTTCCCAAGCAATCTGTCCTTTATACTCTTAGAGAGTCCTGTTATGTCTAGAGAAGCCTGTATCCCTTCATCTACTAAAGTAGTACTTTCTGTTTATTATTACATGACTTGTTCGATGCCCTGACAATCTATTATTCAATATGGTCATGATCACTTTGTGGTTTTAATCACACCTTATAAATCCAGGGAAAGACTTCCACTTGCCAAAGTTATTCTGTAAGGATGAAACCCAGAATTAGCCATGGTGCCTTTGATACTGTCTACTACTAGTGGGTATATTCACTTTTTCTGGACAGTGAATTTTTATTGATGCAGTCAAAGAATACATCTTTTTTTTTCCCTCTTTAGTGAAGTCATGTTTTCAGCTTTTATTGATCTGGTAGTCAGTTATAACCTCCGTATCTTTCACATATTTCTTAAATGGAATTGTATCAACCAGTCACCTCTGCAAATTGGGGAAGTCAGCTCCTTTACTCAAGGGAACAGCCAAGCCAAATTCTCAGTTTCTAGTTATCCCACATTTTGCTGAGTTGACTATCCTTCCCCCTACCCCCACAGGGGCCATAAACACTGCTACAAAGTCTTCAATCGTGTTTCTGATTTCCAGAATTAATCTGTTGTACCTACCTACATCCTTGGATGTCAACAGAAATTCAAGTTTCATTGCCATACATCGAAATACAAATGATTATCTCCTTGCAGTTGTTTACATTCACTGAGCCAATCCTAACTCCCATCCCCCAATCTGCTCTAATCCTTCAGTATCATTGGAATCACTCTCACAAACATATCCCAGTCTGTTCTCACCTCCTCCTTTGGACCTTTTATCCTCTTGTGTCGCTGAAACATGGCCACACTGATGATACTACTTCTCTGGAACTTCTTGAATGGACATGGTTTTTATTTCTTCACTCCACATAACTCAAGTGTCTTCCCTATTCCCTTTCATTACTTGAAAACCATTTCTTCTCCTTCCTCCTTAAAAATAGTTTTTTGAGTTTTTTTGGTCAAATTCAACTCACCAGATTTTATTACCTTTCACTTCCATGCAACAAAGTATTGAGACATTGTTTGCTCTTGTAATTCATAGAGAATCTAGCTCTTGTCTCTCTCTCCATAGCTATGATATTTTGAGATTTTTCTCATGCAAACAGATAATACATCTAACCTCTACATTCCTAGAACCTTCATTTACTTGCTTCCCACATTTCTTTGAATCCCTCTTGGCCGCGTGATCATGTGATCATTACCTATACCTACACTAGTCCCAAAATGTTAGTTTTAAATATTTCAGTAATCTCTGATTATCAACTTCTCTTCTTCCAGCTTGTTCTAATATTTTTATTCCGGCAATTCCCCAAACTCATGAAAACTTGCAATTGTTCGCAGTTGTTTATTCTAGCACTTTTGCACTATTCGTCAATCACTCTAGGTCCTCACTTTCCCTAGAAACCTAGGCTCTTTATTTTAGCCCTATGTTCTCTTTGAAACCTTCCAAGTTTCTCTATCCTCTCTCACCACCCAACATCATACTCACTGGAATATCCCAACCCTGATCAACTCAACCATCCTTTTATTTTGTACCTATGAATGAGAAGCTCAACAATCAAAGAAAATTCACTGATAGGAATTACTTTAAATTTATGTCCACCATATCAAAAGGAATCTCAACACTCACAGATAATCCTGCTAAATTTTCCTATTAAACATTTGAAACAAATAATTAATAGAAAAGAGAGTGCATTTATGTACGAAGCTAAGAAGTAGAGCTAATAGGGAAGGTAATAGATAAAAGGAGCATCATACACGAAGGCAGTTCAATGGGCCAGAACAATGACCACAGTCAACAGAGTGAAATGCTGACCCATTGTGAGGAGGCTGCACTTAGGTGCTTGCACAGCAGATGTACAAATACTGGTAAGACATGCTAGTGTGGGGCACCTGGGTGGCTCAGTGTGTTAAGCCTCTGCCTTCAGCTCAGGTCATGATCTCGGGGTCCTAGGATCGAGCCCCACATCAGGCTTTCTGCTCAGCAGGGGGCCTGCTTCCCTCTCTCTCTCTGCCTGCCTCTCTGCCTACTTGTAATCTCTGTCTGTCAAATAAATAAATAAATAATCCTAAAAAAAGAAAGAAAGAAATTCTAGTTTGATTATTTCTTGGCCAGAAAGTTTTGAGTGTTTATTATTTGTCAGGTGCATTTATAGGCTCTGGGAAAATAGCACCTAGTATTTACAGGAACTTAGGTTTAATTGGGGAGTGTAGGGATGAAGAATCCTAAAACAAAAACCAAATAAGCTAATTTCAACAACTGATAAAAATGAGAAAATAGGGTAATGTGGTAATATGTGACTAAGAGGGCCCCTATAGCTAGAGCCATCAGGGAAGTCCTTTAATGAGGAGGTAGAATTTGCACTGAGTCCTGAATAAGAAGCAGGAAGCTATGCAAAATATGGAAGGAAACAGATGGTGCAAGCAAAAGAAACAGCAAGTGCAAAGGCTTGAAGATGGAGAAGACCTGGGTATGTTCAAGGGACAGAAGGTATGCCAGTGTGGATGTTGTATCATAAACAACTGAGAGAATGACTAGAGATGAATTTGGAGACATGTGTTTTCCTATTAAATTTACCTCCCTACTTTCTGAAGTGGCAGTTTCATGCCTTCTCAAATCTTCAATACCTACTCCTTGCATGCTCTCTAAACTGATAACCTTGTACACAATAAATGGAATTTTATGATAATTCATCTTGACCAAAAATCCTACCACCCTACTGTGTTATTTCCTTTATTATAGTGTTCCTTATTGTGGTTTCCCTTATTATAGAAAAAAATCATGTCAAGAACAAGTTAATTTGTGCCAGAAATTCCATTCACTATTATCATCTTCAAGATTTAATTTCTGCAATTAAACTTTCTCCTCTGAATCATCAAGCTTCCACTCTTTACTGGTTCCTTCAAAATATCCTTTAAAATATTGTCCCTTACCTCATATAACCTTGCAGTTAAGGCTACTATTGCTCTGCTTCTCTTCACAGAAAAAAAAAATCATGAGTTCTTTATATTTGTGTTCTCTGGGTACTCACCTCACATTTTGTTTCTCACCCATACTCATTTCAATTGGACTTTAGACTTTGTCATTCTTTGTGAATAGTTCTGAACAAGGTCACCATTAATCTACATCTTCCCATGACTAATGGTTATTTTTCCATCATATTGCTATTGCCCTCTACAGTATTTAACATGATCTATGATTCCATCCATCCTGAAACACGTTTTTCTTTTGCTTGCAGGACACCATGCTCTCCTGACTTTCCTCCTACCTTACTAACTGCACTTTTCAATCTTTTTTCATAGCTCCACATTATTGATGAACTATCCAATTGGTACAGTTGCCTTAGGATTCTGGCCTCAGCTCTCAGCCTTCTGTTCCTCTTTATCTATACTCTATCACTAGGTGATGGCAACTGATCCCATTGTCTCAAATACTATTTGTGTTCTTCTGAACTCTCAGTATTCCCATTCAAACATCTCTCAAGTGCTCAAATCTAAGATAGTCAACTAATAATCACTACCAGACTATTTAATAGGCATCTCAGACTGAACTTGGCCAGAGCAGAACTATCAATTGTAGTCCTCCACCTCAGTCCATATTATCCCATCAGCTTAAGGAAGGGTACTACCACTGCCACCTAGGTGCTCAGGCTATAAATCTAGGAGTTGATTGATTTTTCTTTCTTTCATATTCTAGACCCAGTCTGTTAATTAAGGTAGCTCTTCTGCCAAAACATAACCAAACTTCTACCAGTTCTCACCATCTCTACTAACTACATATAGTCCCAGAAACCATCACCTAATGGAATTCAAGCAGAAGCCTGCTTAGATATCTCCCTGTTTTCTCTCTCATCTCCCCATAGGCCTTTCTCCACAAAGCAGCCACAGCGATATTCTCAAAAGTAAATAAGTACATGTCCCTAGTACAAAATCCTGCAATGGTTTTTCATTATGCCTAGGGTAAACTCTTAATGTAACCTCTAAGGCCCTACATTTCACTCTGTTGATTGTGGTCATTGTTCTGGCCCATTCAACTGTCTCTGTATATGATTCTCCCTTTATCTATTACCATCCCTATTAGCTCTACTTCTTAGCTTCATACATAAATGCACTCTCTTTTCTATTTATTTGTTTCCAGTTGTTTTTTAGAAGAATTTATGCATTTTGAAAAGTAGAGCTGTAAGGTGACAACTACATGAGAAGGGGCTAAGTGATAATATTTTGAATTAAAAAAAAAAACCCTAAATGTGAACCATATTTTTGTTTTTGCAAAAAGTAATGGGCTTTTAATGTGTGAGTCAGTTTCCTCATAAATCAGTTGGAGATTGCAATATTTAGTTTGAAAGGTTGTTTTGAGGTTTAGTAAAATATAATTTATATAAAGCACTCAGTGCAAAATTTGGTATGGTGAAGTTAACACAAAAGAGAGAATGAGTTATTTCCCGATTTGCATTGGCTTAGAAAAAGAGGAATCCCACTTAGGCAAGAGACAAAGGCATTATATCCTCAAACATATTACTTTATACTTTTAAGTTTTGTACTTTCATGTGAATTACTAAATTAACTTTTAACATCTTAATTTCCCTTCTTCTAATATAAGAGACTTGATCAGATGGTCTATATTCTTCTATCTCTAAAATGTGGTCAGATTAAAATAATTCACATGCGAGACCCAAAGAAGTGAAATGTTTTGCCTTGGGCCACAGAGAGTCCAGTTTTCTAGTTCTAGCTCCATTAAATACTCACATATTTTTATATCCTATATTTCAGCCTTGGATTACTGGCTTTCTGTCTATCTAAAGACATTGACCATCATTGCTGGACGGATGGGTATTGGGGAAAGAGGAGACTGGGCAGGAAAGAATAATATTGAGTCTGGATCCTTCAAAAAGAAGGCAGGGTAGTGACAGCAGGAGATTGCAAAGGAATTCTTCAGAGAGTCAGATGGATAGAGAAATCTGTGTAAGCAATGGAGATACTCGTATGTAGCAGAGAGACTCAGTGAATTAAGGATTATTTCTTACTTTGCAGGGTTATCCAGAACCTTTGTCTTGAATAACAGCCATGTGGCCAGAAGTGTAGGGAAACAACCAAGAATCTGGAGTATTATTAGTAAAAAAAATATATATATATATATATATATATATATATATATATATAATAGAGCCAGATATATGGAGTTAAGAGCTAGCCCTGCCCCCCCCTTTTTTTTTTAGCTGTGTGAACTTCACCAAGCATTTAATGTCTCTACGTGTGCGTTTTCTCATTTGTAATAATTCAGATGTTTTCTACCTCCTAACTCTCAATCTGAAATAAAATGAAACAATCAACATTTACCAATCTTTTCTGATAATAGGAATGATGTAGGGTTTCTCTCAAACATAAAGGTAATAAAGATTTACCCTGAGAAATTCTGCTTTAGAACATTCTAGAATTCATGTTTTTTAACAAATAACCAGGATTTATTTGTAATTCAGGCAGATTTGGGAGACACTGATGTAATGGTGCTGTGTAACATTAATATTAGTCAATATTGTTAGACCCAAGGAGTACTGGTTTAAACCAGCCAGTCTGGAGATAGAGGCTACAATATATTTTCTCCTTCCTTTTGTTTTCATTTGTGTGAGGGAGATAGTAGTGTCTTGTTGTACAAATGTACTGTATTGTGAGGTAAAGATGGAGATATTTGTTTTGTTTTTGTCTATCTATATACCCATTTATCTACTTACTGATCTACCCATCTATTTCTTTACTATTTACTTACTGGTTTGGGAGCTGATGCAAAATTGGTCTTGAATCATAATCCTCCTAATAATAGACTGGCCCATTATCATATTTAAATATAATAAACCTCAATATGCTAAATAAAGAGAAAGAAACAAGAAGGTATAGGGGGAGAGAGAGAGAAGAGACAAGGAGCAAGTATATTATAGTACATTTTGATGTTATAATGGCAACTTCATTAACATCATAATTATTTAAATTTTTTAAAAGATTTTTATTTATTTATCTGACAGACAGAGATTATAAGTAAGCAGAGAGGCAGGCAGAGAGAGAGGAGGAAGCAGGCTCCCTGCAGAGCAGAGAGCCTGATGCAGGGCTCGATTCCAGGACCCTGGGATCATGACCTGAGCCGAAGGCAGAGGCTTCAACCCACTGAGCCACCCAGGCGCCCCAACATCATAATTATTTAAAGATATGGTTTTCTCATATAACAGTGATTACAAACATAAAACTGCAAAGATACCAATCAATATTGGCATATAAAGCGTATATTTAAACCTCCAGGACTATTAATTTATTGGCTTGTGTTTAGTTGAAACTGGATTGATAAAATTGAGATGGTATTCTCCTTATAAGTCAGCAACAAGTTAACAGACAAATTGCTTTGAATCTCTAAAGTTCCAAGAGCCATCCATTCTCTAATTTCAGTTTACTCCAGTAACGAAGTAATGCATATATAATTAACCTGGTAAAATTTACCAAAATGCACTGAAGGGAATCTTCTTTTTTTTTTTTTTTTTTTAAGAGAATCTTCTTAACTCCTTTCTTCTTGCACTGAACTTGCCTTTGAGTAAGTACCTGAAGGGTACTAAAACTAATTTCCAAGGGCATTTTCCAATTTATGATACATGTATGGTCCTCAGGTCTGTTTCCTTTTGGTTGCATTTCTGAATGTAGTACTAAGTCTTCTGTGTATGAAATGGTTTAGTTCTTACAGCAATCATCTGTGAATGAATTGTTACCATGAAATATTAATAGCCACCTTGATATATTAGATCTTGTACTTTGTACATCTTGCATATAAAAAATGCCTATATAAGTGGCTAATGGGTTATTTCATTCAATCATAATTCTATGAAGCCCAACTTTTCATCTCAAGAAATTTAAGGTCTGTTCAGGATAAATAAACACAGACATCATATGAAATAGGTATTTGTAAGTAATAAGTATTATACAAAATGTTCAAATAAAGCAACATGAGATTTTGAGGCTGGTGTGACAATTTCTCGGTTGTGTGTATGTAGGTGTATACATTTACACATATGTGTGGAAATGTGAAAAAAAAAATCAAATTCCCTTACAATCCCCCTTTCTTGAAAGCATCATTGGCTTTCAAAACTCTTTCCTCCTCCTCTATTTCTCTCTCTGAGTACCCAATTTTGAGAATCTAGTTCCTGTTGTGAAGAGTGCAGCATTAGTAAACAAATGATAAAAATACTGGTGAAATAAGTCTTTTTGTCCTCTCAGAACTATTAATGTTTTTAAACAGTATCACAGAAAGAGGAAACCTTAAGAATTCCTTAATAGACGTAGGATTTCAAACGCCACTGCATTAGAGTAGAGAATGTTTTGAAATGGGTGGGTAAACAGCTTTTCTGACTTCTTGGAAAACATGACATAGGACATTGACAACTGTTCCTTAGTGGATATAAACATGGTCCTTTGAAAGGGACCAATGAGAACATAAGAGGGATATTAAAACCTACAGGCTATGTTTATGGAATTCCTGGTGGAACTTCCTTGGTGTTGTTCTCTACTGGAATTGACTTTGGCCACTCCTTTTTTAATCCTCAGTTCATTGTTCACCTCTGCTAGGTCAGTATACTCTTGGACAACTCAGCTTTCCATACAAAGAGAAGAATACTAAAAGACAAAAAATAGCTTGTTGACACAAAAATAATATCAGAACTAGACTCATATATGGCAGACATTTTATAATTGTCAAACCAAGAGTGTAAAATAACTGATTAATATTCTAAGAGCTTTATTTAAAAAAAAAAAACAGACAACATGCAAGAACAAATGAGTAATGTAAGTAGAGGTGGAAACTCTAAGAAAGAATTTTAAAAATATACCAAAGATCAAAATGATTGTAACAGAAATGAAGAATATCTTTGATGAGCTCATCGATGTGTTGAACATGGCCAATGAAAGAATCATTGAGCTTGAAGAAATATCAATGAAATTTCCAAAATTTAAGAGCAAAGAGAGTAAAATAATTTAAAATAATAGAACATCTAGGAACTATGGAACAATTATAAAAGGTGTAACATATATGTAATGAAAATATTAGAAGGAAAAGAGAGAGACAAAGAAACAGAAGAAATATTTTTGATGGTAACAACTGAAAATTTTTCAAAAGTAATGAAAGATTAAAAATAAACCCATAAATACAGAAAGCTGAGATAACACCAAGCATGATAAATACACACACAATAAAAAAGACAGAAAGAAAAAAAGAAATGTGAATCATACTCAAATTCAGATTGTCAAAGACATGAGAAAATCTTGAAAGAAGATAGAAGGTCTGGGAGGAAGAAGAGAGTGAAAATCTTAACTATGGAAGAACATGGATAAGAATTAAATCAAATGTCTCATAAATGATGCTGATAAGAAGGCAGTAGAATGAGATGCTAAAAATTTTGAAATAAAAAAACAAAACAATATCTACAAACAATTCTAGAATATCTACAAACAATTCTAGAATATCTACAATTCTGTATCCAGCAAAATTATACTTCCAAAGTGAAGGAAACAGAATGAATAAGCCACAGAGATGAAAGGTTACAGCATAGAGAATACAGTCAGTGGTATTGTAATAGTGTTCTATGGTTACAGATGGTAGCCACACTTGTGAGTATGGTATAATGTATAGCTGTTGAATCACTACATTGTACCCCTGAAACTAATGTAACACTGTGTGTCAGCCATATTTCAGTTTTAGAAAGTGGGCAATTCTAGGATAATGGCAAGTAGGAAGATCATAAGTTCACCTTGTCCCATGACACACCTAGATTGCAGATATATCAGTACATCCAATCCAGAAAATGACCCAAAGACTGGCAGAACAGACTTTCCACAGTTAATAATAGAGAAGAAGACACTAAAAAAGTGAAAGAGGCAGAGATGTTATCAGGAACAAAACTCCAAGCAAGACTAACCAAACAGGAGGGACATTATAGCACAGGGGAGGGAGGATCAGACCCACAGCAGATACCCCAGACATGAGGGACATGTATTGGGAAGATGAATCTTCAAATATTTGTCTGTGAAAACCAGTAGGGCTTAATTCTGGATTTGTTTTTTTCTTTGTTTGTTTTGTTTTGTTTTTTACAACCAGTGGGGCATGACTCTGGGTATTTGAAAAATTAGCAGGCTTGACTCTGGAAGAGCTAGAGAACAGTAGGAAACTGTGTCCCCATCTTTAAAGAGCCAGCATAAACAGTCCCACTGAGATACTACATGGAAGCTGTAGTTTGAAGAGTGCCTGGGGTATATATATGAAGGATACTTATTTATTAATCTCAGAACATGTGATGGAGGGGCAGAGACCTTTAGAAGATTTCCCCAATAAAAGAGTAGGCAGGCACGATTTCTCTTACCCCCCACCCAACCCTACATAGCCAGACATCTGTGGGAAACAGCAGGAATGTGCTCCACCTATTTTGCTAACACCACACATCTCTCCCTTCATTTTCCTATGGTTCTGCCCCCATCCAATCCACCCCACATGATAGGAGTCCCTCCAAAGCAGCTCTTGTCCTATTTCATTCTGTGAGAAGCCCTGGTAGGGACCTGCACCACCCCAAAGTAACTCCTGCTTTGGGGACAGAGAAATACAAGCACACACAAGTTTGACTACAGCCCCAGCAAATGAACTTTATAACTGGCAATGTAGAGAGAATGACTTGCTGATCAAGGTGTATCCAACCCCAACAGGCATCTGGCCTGACTGTTGGCCCTGTCCACCAACAAAACCTTCTCAGGGAACAAGACAGAGAGAGTGCCCTGAAGTTTGGGACAACTGCAGTGCTTGCATGCGGGCTAAGGGCAAGCCTCTTGTCTGACTGCTGACACTGCCCAACTATAACACCAGCCCTAGTCTGGCCTCTTAAGAGCACAAGGACCAAACCTGGCTCATAACAGGTAAAGTGAACCATTGCAATCAACTAGAGTGAAGGCAAACATAACTCAGACACAACAGTAGAGTGCATGAGACCCATATGAGAGACATGCCTCAAGCACCTGGTTCTGGTGAACATGGTCATTGTGCAGGACCTCTTCTTCAATACTTTCAAGATCAGGAGATATAACCAACTTTCCTACCACATAGAAACAAACACAGAGAGTTAGACAAAATGAGGATACAGGGGAATATGTCCCAAATGAAAGAATAGGACAAAACAATAGCAAAAGAGCTAAATGAAACAGAGATAAGCAATATACCTGATAAAGAATTCAGAGTAATGGTTATAATGGCACTCACTGGACTTGAGAAAAGTGTGGAGAATCTCAGTGAGACATTCCACAAAGAGATAGAAAATATAAAAAAGAACCAGTCAGAAGTGAAGAACTTGGTAAATGAAATTAAAAATCCTCTAAGGTAATTAATAGTAGATTTCAGGAGACAAAAGAATGGATCAGTTATCTGGAAGACAGAGTAATGGAAAACAACCACACTACAGAAGAAAGAAAAAATAATAAAATATTAGAATAGACATCATTTAGTGACATCATCAGCATTATAACATTTTCATTTAGAGATCCCAGAAGTCAAGGAGAGAGAAAAGGGAGTAGAAAATGTATTTGAAGAAATAATAGCTGAAGAATTCCCTAATCTGGGGAAGGAAACAGACACTCAGATCCATAAGGCACACAAGAACTCCCAACAAAATCAACCCAAGGAGGTCCACACCAAGAAATATAATAATTAAAATGGCAAAAAGTGATGAGAATTATAAAAGTAGCAAGAGAAAAGAACACAGTTACATACAAGGGAAACCCCATAAGGCTATCAGGTGATTTCTTAGCAGAAACTTCACAGAACAGAAGAGAGTGGCATGTTATATTTAAAGTGCTGAAATGATAAAAATCTTGCAACCAAGAATACTCTACCCGGCAAGGATATTATTGAGAATAGAAGGAGAGGTAAAGACTTTTCCCAACAAACACAAGTTAGAGGAGTTCTTAACCACCAAACCAGACTTACAAGAAATATTAAAGGAAATTCTTTGAGTAAAAAGAATAGGCCATAATCTGGAGTAAGAAAATTATGAGAAAAAAAAATTCACAGGTTAATACAAACATAATAAAAGTAGTGAATTGGAACATTTTTCCATTTCTTTGTGTATTACTCAATTTCTTTCATGAATATTCTATAGTTTTCTGAGTACAGATTCTTTGCCTCTTTGATTATATTATTCCTAGATATCTTATGGTTTTGGGTGCAGTTGTAAATGGGATCAACTCCTTAAGTTCTCTTTCTTCTGTCTTGTTGTTGGTTTATAGAAATGCAACTGATTTCTGTGCATTGATTTTATACCCTAACACTTTACTGAATTCCTGTATAAGTTCTAGCAGTTTTGGGATGGAGTCTTTTGGGTTTTCCACATGAACTATCATATCATATGTAAAGAGTGAGAGTTTGATTTCTTTGCCAATTTGGATGCCTTTTATTTCTTTCTGTTTTCTGATTGCTGAGGCTAGGAATTCTAGAACTATGTTGAATAGCAGTGGTTATCATGGAAGCCCCTGCCCTGTTCCTGACTGTATGAGAAAAGATCTCAGTTTTTCCCCATTGAGAATGATATTCCCTGTGTGGGTTTTTCATAGATGTCTTTTATGATATTGATGTATGTACCCTCTATCCTTACATTGTGAAGAGTTTTAATCAAGAAAGGATGCTGTACTTTGTCAAATGTCTTTTCTGCATCTGTTGAGAGTATCATATGGTTCTTATTCTTTCTTTTATTAAGGTATTGTATCACATTGATTGATTTGTAGATGTTGAACCAACCTTGCAGCCTAGGAATAAAAGCGCTTGGTCATGGTGAATAATCCTTTTAATGTACTGTTGAGTCCTATTGGCTAGTATTTTGGTGAGAATTTTTCTGTCTATGTTCATCAGGGATATTGGTCTGTAATTATCCTTTTTGGTGGGGTCTTTGTCTGGTTTTGGGATCAAGGTAATGCTGGCCTCATAAAATTAGTTTGGAAGTTTTCCTTCCATTTCTGTTTTTCGGAACAGTTTCAGGAGAATGTAATTAATTCTTCTTTAAATGTTTGATAGAATTCCCCTGGGAAGCCATTTGGACCTGGGCTCTTATTTGTTGGGAGACTTTTGATTACTGCTTCAGTTTCCTTGCTTGTCATGGATCTGTTCAGGTTTTTATTTCTTCTGGTTCAGTTTGGTAGTTTATAGTCTCTAGGAATGAATCAATGTCTTCCTGATTGTCTAATTTGTTGATATGTAGTTGCTCATAATGTTCTAATAATTGTATTTATTTGGTGTAATTTATCTCATTAGAGAAGAATGTGTATTCTGTTGCTTTGGGATGGACTGTTCTGAATATATCTGTGATGCCCATTTGGTCCCATGTGTCATTTAAAGCCCTTATATCCTGTTGATCTTTTGCTTAGATGATCTGTCCATTTCAGTGAGGGGAGTAGTACTTTTAGACTGTTTTCAAACTTAAACAACCAACTTAATATAGCATGCTCTATGCATATGATGTTATACACGAGCCTAATCGTAACTGCAAATCAAAAACTTGTAATCAAACAATCTGAGGATTTCGAAGGAGCAGGGGGTGGGAGGTTGGGGGAGCCAGGTGGTGGGTATTGGGGAGGGCACGTATTACATGGAGCAGTGGATGTGGTGCAAAAACAATGAATACTATTACGCTGAAAAGAAATTAAAAATATATATAAAAAAACTTGTAATCGATATGCAAACCATAAAGAGAAAGGAACCCAAGCATATTGTTAAAGAAAGCCATCAAACCACAAGAAAAGAGAGCACAAGAAGAAAGGAACAGAGAAGAATTATAAAAAAAAAAAAACCCATAACATAAGTAATAAAATGGTAATGAGTAATACTTATCAATAATTACTTTGAATATAAATGGAATAGGTGCTCAAATCAAAATACCTACTGTGAGAGAATGAATAATAAAAAAAAGAGACCCATCTATAAGTTGTCCTGCACAAGAGACACATTTCAGACCTAAAGATGCATGCAGATTGATAGTGAAGGGACGGAAAAACATTTACATGTAGCTGAGAGTGAAAAGGAAGCCTGGATAGCAATACTTATATTGGATAAAATAGACTTTAAAACAAAGGCTAATGCAAGGGACAAAGGAAAACACTACATCATGATGAAGAGAACAATCCAACAAGAGGATATAACAATTATATGTATTTACGCACCCAACATGGGAGCACCTAAATACGTAAAGCAACTCTTAACAAATATAAAGGGAGAAATTGACAGCGATACAACAGTAGGAGAATTTAACACCTCACTTACATCTGTGGATAGATCACCCAGACAGAAAATCAACAAGAAAATAGGGGCTTTCAATGACATATTGGACCAGATGAACCTAACATATTTTTAGAACATTCCAACCAAAACCAGCAGAATGTACATTCTTTTCAAGGACATGGGGAACATTCTCCAGAAGAGATCACCTGTTAGGCCATGAAACAATTCTCAATAAATTCACAAAAATTGACATCACATTATACATTATGGATGCTAAATAATAGACTATTAAACCATGAATGGGTCAATCATGAAGTCAAAGAAAAAGTCAAAAATACATGGAGACAAATGAAAATGAACATACAACTGTCCAAAATCTTTGGGATACAGCAAAGCTTTTTTAGAGGGAAGATTATAGCAATCCATGCCTACCTCAAGAAGCAAGTAAAATTTCAAATAAAGGACTTAACCTGGCATCTAAAGGAACTAGAAAAAGAAGAATATCCCAAAGCCAGTAGAAGGAAGAAAATAAAGATTAGAGCAGAAATAAATAAAATTGAGACTAGAAAAGGTATATAACAGATCAATGAAACCAGGAGCTGTGTCACTGAGTTCAACAAAATTGATAAACCTTTAGCCAGACTTGTCAAGAAAAATAAGAAAGAGGACTCAAATAAATAAAATTGGAAATGAAGGAGGAGAAATAACAGCCAACACTATAGAAATACAAAGGATTATAAGAGAATACTATGAAAAACTATATGTTGTTCAATTGGATAACCTAGAAGAAATGAATGATTTTCTACAAATATATAATCTTCCAAAACTGAATCAGGAAGAAATAGAAAGATTTGAACATTATAAGCAATAAAATTGAATTAATAAAAAACAAACAAACAAACAGACACACACACACAAAAAAAAACACCTCCCAACAAAAAAAGCCCAGGAAGAGGTAGTTTCATAGGTGAATTCTACAAAGTATTTAAAGAAGAGATAATACATATTCTTCTCAAACTAACTCAAAAAACATAAGAGGAAGAAAAGCTTCTAAATTCATTCTATCAAGCCAACATTACCCTGATACCAAAACTAGATAAAGACACTTCAAAAACAAACAAACAAAAAAACCCCACACACCAACTTTCTGATAAACATAGATGCAAAACTCCTTGATGAAATATTAGCAAAACAAATTCAATAATACATGAACAAAACCTGTTCACCATGATCAAGGGGGATTTATTCCTGGGATGCAAGGGTGGTTCAATATTCACAAGTGAATCAGTATGATATATCACATTAAGAGAAGATTGTTATCTCAATAGATGTAGTAAAAACATTTGACAAAGGTGAAATTCATTCATGGTAAAAACTCTCCAAAATGTAGGCTTAGAGGGAACATAACCTCAACATAATAAATGCCATATATATATAAAAAAAAACCACACAGCTCACATCATACTCAATGGTGAAAAACTGAGAGCCTTTACATTAAGCTCAGGAACAAGACAAAAATGTCCACTCTCACTACTTCTATTCAACATAATACTGGAAGTTCTAACCACAGCAATCTGACCAAAAAAAATAAATAAAAGCTTCCAAATAGATACCTATTTGGAAGAAGTAAAAATTTCACTATTTGCAGATGGCAAGATACTATATATAGAAAAATCTAAAGACTCCACCAAAAAAACTATTGGAGCTAATAAATAAATTCATGAAAGTTGGGGGCGCCTGGGTGGCTCAGTGGGTTAAAGCCTCTGCCTTCAGCTCAAGTCATGATCCCAGGGTCCTGGGATAGAGCCTGAGTCAGGCTCTCTGCTCAGCGGGGAGCCTGCTTCCCTCCATGCCCCCCCCCCCCCCCCCCCCCCCCCCCCCCCCCCCCCCCCCCCGCCTCTGCCTGCCTCTCTGCCTACTTGTGATCTTTGTCTGTCAAATAAATAAATAAAATCTTTAAAAAAATTCATGAAAGTTGTAGGAGACAAAATTAATATACAATAATCTGGCACATTTCTATACACTAATAATGGAATAGCAGAAAGAGAAATTAAGAAAACAATCGCATTTATGATTGCACAAAAAATAATAAAATACCTAGAAATAAACTTAACCAAGGAGGCGGAACTCTTTGATACTCTGAACACTATAAAACTTTCACAAAAGAAATTGAAGATGACACAAATGAAAAGATCAAGTGCACACTGATGAATGGGTAAAGAAGATGTGGTATATAAATACAATGGGATATTACTCAGCCATAAAAGAAAATGAAATCTTGCCATTTATAACAACATGGTTTACCCAGAGGATATAATGCTAAGTGAAATAAACCAGAGAAAGATAAATACCATATGATTTCACTCATATGTGGAATTTAAGAAACAAATGAACAAACATAAAAAAAATAGGTTCTTAAATATAGAGAACAGGCTGGTGGTGGCAAGAAGGAAGCTGGGTGGGGGGATGGGTGAAATAGGTGAAGCGGATTAAAAGTACACTTACTCTGATGAACACTGTATGGAAAATGTATGGAAATGTTGAATCATTATATTGTACAACACCTGAAACTAATGTAACACTCTATGCTAATTATAGATTTTATTATAAAATATATATATATTTATATATATAAAATATATAATTTTATAAATATATAAAAAAGAGTACCAAAAAAAAGTGAAGGAGAAACAAAACTTTGTTAAACATCTATTTTTTAAAGATTTTTATTTATTTATTTATTTGGGGGAGAAAGAGAGCAAGTGAGCACAAAAAGGGGCAGGCAAAGGGAGAGGCAGACTCCTCACGGAGTAGGGAGCCTGACGCCTTCCTCGATCCTAGGACCCTGAGATCATGACATGAGTCAGGGCAGACACTTAACCAAGAGCCAAACAGGCATCCCAAAACTTTCTCAATTAAATAAAAATTCAGGAAAATTTTCAGAAAGAAATCCATCTTGCAAGAATTGGTAAAAGCCGTTCTATAGAAATAAGGAAAATTATATAGGTCAGGTATTAGCATCTACAGAAAGAGCATTGAAGAGGAATAAATGAAAGTGAAATAAAGTTTATTTTTCTTATTCTTAATTGGTCTAAGAAATAAGCTTCTTGAAATTAATAATAGCAACAATATAGGCAGTAATTATACCTTATAAATAAGTGAAATGAAAGTCACATGTTGTAAGAGATGCAAGGAAAGAATTACAAATAGTCTGTTATGAGGACATTTTGCTACCAGTGAAGAGGTACAGTGCTATTTGAAGTGAATTTGGATAATTTGTAAGTGCATTGTGCAACCATAGGGCAACTAAAAATAGCAAAAGTGAAGTAAAAATTTATATGATGAAGGGAGAGGAAATAGAATCTTACAAAATTCTGAATATAAACTAGAGAAGGAAGAAAGGGTGAAGACAAAGAAATTACAAAGAACAGTGACAATATATAGGAAACAATAATAAATATGATAGATATTAATCTAACTAAATCATTAATTACATTTAATGTAAATAAGAGATTGTCAGTCCTGATTAAAAAAAAAGACCCAGATATATTGTCTCCCAGAAATCCACTTTAAATATAAAGACAAGGAGATTATAAGTAAAAAGATGAAGAGAGATAAACCATGCAAATATTAATCAAAAGGAAGCCAGAATAGCTATATTAATTTCAGAGTAAGCTAACTTCAAAGAAAAGAAAATAACAAGAAATGAAGAGAGCCATTAGTAATGATAAAAGGAGTAAGTCTTCAGGAAGACAATCCTTAATGCGTATGTACTGAATAATGGAGCATCATTATACATTAGGCAGAAACTAATAGAACAGCAAGGAGAAACAGATGAATGCATTGTTATAGTTGGAGACTTCAGCAAACTTCTATTGTATCTATTGACTGGCCCAGCAGGCAGAAAATTAGTAAGAACAAAGTTGAACTGAACAGCATCACCAATCAGGGGCAGCTAATTAAAATTTATACACTACTTCATCTAATAACAGCAGAATATACATTCTTCTTAAGTTCACATGTAACATTTAGCAAGATAGACAACCAATTCTAGACCATAAAATATGTCTTAACCAATTTCAAGTAAAAATTAAACAAGGTCCACTTATAGACCACATGATATTAAACTAAATATCAGTAGCAAAAAGACAGCTGAAGAACCTCAAAATAATTGGAGATTAAATAACACACTTCTAAATAACACATGGGTCAATGACAAAATCCTAAGAGAAATTTAAAACTATTTTGAACTAAATGAAAATTAAAGCACAGCTTACCAACATTTGTGGATTGTAGAAAAAAGCAGTTCTTTGGAGGGAAATTTTTAGCATTGAATACATATATTCGAAAAGAAGATGTATTTAAAACTAATAATTATCCATCTTATAAAACTAGAAAAAGAAGAGAATTTAAATCCAAAGTAAGCAGAAAAAAAGGTATAATAAAATTTGAGCAGTAATCAATGAAATTGGAAACAGGAAATCAAGAGAAAATCAATATAACCAATGTGTTCCTTTGAAAAAAAAATCAGTAAAATAGATAAAACTCTTACCAAGTTAACTAAGAAACAAGACACAAATTACTAATATCAAAAAGGAAAAAAAAAAAGATGAAAAGGAAGCTCTCAGTGCTGATCCCATGGCCATTAAAAGGGAAATAAACAAATATAATGAACAACTCTATGTTCACACATTTGAAAACCTTGATGAAATGGATCAATTTCTTTGATACACACAATCTACTAAAATTCACTCAAAGAGAAGTAGATAATCTAAATAAGCCTATATCTATTAAATAAATTGAATAATCAATAACTTTCCAAAATAGAAAGGACCATACATGGACGATTAATTTAACAAGACATTTAAAGAAGAAAGAGATACCAATTCCTTATAATCTCTTCTAGAAAAAGAGATTGTATTTTTTATAGATTTATCTATATATTTTATAGATTAAAGAGGGACTATTTCTTAACTCAATCTATCAGACCAGAACTACCTTAACATCAAATCTTGACAAATATATTATAAGAATGGAAAACTATAAATGAATATCTCATGAATATAGATGCAAAATTCCTAAACATAATTTTGTTTATTTAATTTATTTATTGGACAGAGAGAAGTCATAAGTAGGCAGAGAGGCGGGGGGTGGGGGGGAAGAAGCAGGCTCCCCACTGAGCAGAGAGCCCGATGTGGGTCATGATCCCAGGACCCTGAGACCATGACCTGAGCTGAAGGCAGAGGCTTAACCCACTGAGCCACCCAGGCACCCCAAATTTTAACAAATTAAATAAAAAATGTATAAAAAGAATTACCACCACTAACCAAGTGGGAATTATTTCAGTTGTATAAAGGCTGACTCAACACTCAAAATCCAATTAATATAGTCTATCATATCAAGAGGCTAAAGAACAAAAATATGATTATATCTTAGAAACAGAAAAAGCATTTGAGAAAATCTAACACTCATTCACAATAAAACTGCCAGTAAACTAGGAAGAGAAGGAAACTTCCTCAACTTGATAAAGAACATGTACAAAATGCCTACAGTTAAACATCATAGTTAATTGTGAAAACTCAAAACTTTCCCACTACAATAAGAAACAAGGCAAAGTTTTCCCCTCTCACTACTCCTTTTCAACATTATACTTGAAGTTCTAGGTAATGCGCCAAAACAAGGAAAAGAAATAAAAACCCTACAGATGAAGAATGAATAACTAAAACTGTTTTTGTTCACAGATGACATGATCATCTATTTAGAAAATCTGAAAGAACTGACCCAAAACATCTGAAACTAATAAGTGATTACACCAAGGTTGTATGATACAAGGTTAATGTACAAAAATCAATTGCCTTCTTCTATAACAGTGATGACAAATGGAATTTGAGATAAAAAATATTGCCATCCCTGCCCTGCTGAGAAAGGAAATACCTAGGTTAAAAAAAAATTAACAGTGTATGTACAAAATCTATTTGAGCAAAACTATAAAACTCTGTTGAAAGAAATCAAAGAAATAAGAAAGATATTGTATATTTGTGGATAAGAAAACCTAGTATTTTCAAGATGTCAGTTCTTCCTAACTTGATAGATTCCATTCAATCCCAATCAAAATTCCAGCATGATATTTTATGGATATTGACAAACTGATCATAAACTTGATACAAAGAGGCAAAAGAACCAGAAGAGCTAACATGACATTGAAGAACAAGTTGGAGGGCTAACACTATTTGACTTCAAGACTTACTATAAGATTATTTGAGTAATCAAAATAGGGTAGTATTGGCAAAAGAAGAAGAGACAAATTGATGAATGGGACAGAGTAGAGTCCAGAGATAGAACCACGTAAAAATAGTCAACTGAATTTTGACAAAAGAGTAAAGACAATGGGGCAAAGATAGTGTCTTCAATAAATGGTATTGGAACAACTGGACACCCACAGGCAAAAAAAAAAAAAAAAGAATTAGATACAGTTCTTACACTCCTCACAAAAATTTACTCAAAATGGATCATAGACCTCAACATAAGATGCAAACCTATAAATCTCCTAGAAGATAACATTTAAGAAAATTTGGACGATCTTGGGTATGATGATGGTTTTTAGATACAATATCAGAGACATAATCTATGAAATAAATAATTGATAATCTGGATTTCATTAAGATGAAAACATTTGCTTTACAATAGATAACATCAATAAATTAAATGCAAGCAACATATTGGGAGAAGATATTTGCCAAAAACATACCTTATAAAGAAATATAATTGGAAGTATACAAAGAACTCTTAAAACTCAATAAGAAATCAAACAACCCAGTTAAAAGATGGGACAAAGGTCTTACCAAACACCTCTCCAAAGAAGATACACAGATGGCAAATAAGCATATGAAAAGATAATCCACATCATCTGTTATAAATGAAATGAGAAAACAATAGTGAGATATCATTTATTAGAATGGCCAAAATAAGGAACAATGATGACACCAAATGCTGTCCCACTGTGTGGGGGGAAGGGGTGATGCTGGTAATGGGAGATGCTGTGCATGTGTGCAGGCAGGAGATGCACAGGAAATCTCTGTACCTTCTTCTCAGTTTTGCTGTGAATCTAGAGCTGCCCTCAAGATAAAGTTTAAAAAAAAAAAATCTCTTCAAGACGATACTATACAACTCACTGGTGCTTGATACACTTAAACTCATATGAGTCTTCAGATTTTTTGGTTAATTGGTAAAGAATGAGTGTTAATTCTCGTCTTTGACCTGAGGAGTCATGAGATCAGGAAAGGGCTCTGTAAAGGATGCACAGGCTGCCTTCATCAGTATCAGTAAAGGGTTGAGCCCACTAGTGTGTCTGGAGTCCAGGCCGAGTTTCAGAACCATGGAACATATATCCCAAAGGGAATGATAGTCAATGAGGACTTGTCACTCCACCCAGGCACATGTAAACCCTGGATTATTCTTTGCAAAAAACTATCTCACCAAATCTTCTTAAATAGATGATTTTGGCTGGCTGCTGACATATACTATCATAAGCCTTCCTATGAAGAAATCTTATCATTAGAACTCCTACTTATCAGTGGTCTTTCAGATTCTTTTCTACATTACCTTTACAGCTTCAATTGCTTTCAAGGGACCTGTTCTATTTCTCAACCCTCCTACTCCCTATCATCTTTTTAAATTAGGTAGTTTATTCCTAAAAGGTATTTGCCTTTAATTATAACAAATCCCTTTAATGAAATTGGGTCTCAACCAACTTGAAAACATCTTGATACATAGTTTTGGTCATGTTATAACAAGATCATATGGATCTTATTCATTTTCAGTCTAGGAGAAGATGAGAGGTATATTAGTTATTTATTCCTTTTTAACAAATTACTTTAACATGGTGATTTAAAATAATAAGCACTTACTGTTTTATGATTTCTGTGCATCCTGAACTCAGGAATGGCTTAGCTATGTGATTCTGGCCCAGAGTCTTTCATGAAATTATACTTAAGAATTTGTCCTAGAGTTCAGTCATCTGAAGGATGGACAGGGGTTGAAGGATTGATTTCCAAGATGGCTTACTTACATGGTTGTTGACAGGAGGCCTCAGTTCCTTGCCCTGTGGCTCTCTCCATAGGATGGTGTGGGTGTTCTTATGGTATGGTACTTGACCTTCTCCAGAGTGATCCAAGGGAGAGCAAGGAGGAAGCCATGATGTCTTTCATTATCTAGCCTTGGAAGTCATACACTTTCAACTATTATAGTATCCTAGTGTTAAGAGGGTCGGTGTCATGCATTGTGAAGTGTCTATACAAGGCCATGAATGTCAGGGGATAGGGATTACAGGGGTAAACTTGAAGCCTGGCTGCCCCAGTAAGGCATTCAGAGATGTTTGTCACAGTGATAAAATATCAAACCGACACCTACCCACCCCCCATCCCCCAAAAGAAACCACATGTATAACAGCTAACATGTATTGTAAAAGATCCTTTCTTATATTTATTTAATGAAACTTCACAACCACTTCTTTAGTAGATACTCCATTTTATAGATGATGAAGCTGAGATTTTAAAAAGTTTTAGTAATTTACTCAATATTACACAATTAGTAAGCTGCAAGACTAGATTTTAAATGCAATCAGGGCAATGCTGATCCTGCTTGAATTTCTACACAATAATATATGACATTCTTTTCATCTTGACTTTCCCAATAGGACAATTTTATAAGAACATCGTTCTCATTATAATAGTCATTCATTCATTCTGACTTCTGTTCTAAGACAGGTTGCAAACTATGTTCAATATTCTGCCACCTCAATGGACCACCCTCTTTACCCACAGTTTCCTTTCCACTGATTCTTTAGTAGAAAAAGCATCACCTTTTGTAGATAGAGAACCTTTCGTAGACAGAGCATCACCACTGTGGAAAATTTCATTTTCAAAGGAAAAATATCTCCTATTTGCCATCAGTAAAACATAGGCTTTAATACCATCATCACAAATGTGTAGATCGCTATAGTTATTTTGATTAACATACTTCTAGGAAATCTTTAGTGTGAACATCAGCTTTTGTCCTCTAGATGAAAAAGGACGTCTTATCTTCTACTTGTGGGTCTTGGTGGCAGCTTCAGCTCTTCCAAATTCATATTCCCTTCAGGAATAAATGTGTATAATACCTGCAATTTCCATTCCCACTGCACATCTCAGGGCACAGAACCCTGAAGATATGTTCTGTCTTTGCCTTGATTCATGACTACCTTTAATGTCTATAGTTAGCATTTGGTGCACGAGGCTTCAGCTCCAGTAAAAACATTAAAATTGCTGCCAGAGAGGAAGAACAGCAGAGCAAACTGCTCAGGCAACAGAGGCTGTTAAGCTCATTTTGACCAAAAATCCAAGATTCATATTGTGGTTTATTTAAGCAGCTGACTCATAAAGTTTAGAATTCCATGTACAGGAGGACTTTGCACAGATGTTTGTTAAATGTTTTGGCTTTCTTTCCACTTTATGAGCTAGATCACAACGTATGTCTTCATTCCTGTTTCATTTCTTAGTCTCCTAAACTCTGGTTATGGACCTGAGTTATGGTGATTCCTTCCTCCCCAAAAGAATGGGGTGCTCCTGGAAAAGCTACAAAGCCTAGGATGACAAAGAGAGAGGAGGATGCTCAGGGACCATGGCTATACCAAAATATTATTGAGCTTGTGATATAATGAGGTGATCTCACTCACCAGGATCATTTCCCAGATGGAGCACTTCTTGCCTTTGGGAGCACAGCTTTGCAACCCAGGAGTTGGCCTCAGAGTTAGAGGAGAACTCCAAAATGCAGGTTTGAGTAATAACAGATGATCCATGTCTAAGCCATCATTGAGAGAAGCTGTGTCTAGATAAGTGCACCCTGTCAGATGACTGTTTAAAATATTTTTAATCATCTCACGTGTAAAAACAATTTTGTGTTTACACAGGAGAATTTCCTTATTCTATGAAGATGATGTTGAAATACTGAGGACAGAATTTACTGTCTGTGATTTACTTCAAAGTATAGCACAGCAAAATAAAATAGATTATGCAGATATGGAAACCTTTTGTTCTCACAAATTGTTCTCACAATTTGTTCACAATTGTTAAATGTAAATAATAGATATCTGGCCATTTCAATCACCTCACTTTTCTATAATAAAAAACAAAGGTTGTTTAATAAGATACAAAAATTGAAGGGCAATTGAGTAAGTCAGGGCATCAGAAGAAAAGATGAGCACCTTTCTCTGTCCTTCCCTACGGCACTATTCAGCCTGATGTCTAAATAAATATTGGACAAATATTCAGGGAAATATTTTAGAGATATTGAATGATGTACTTACCTGGGAGTTAGGGCTATGCAGGAATTCTTCACATATCGCTACGTCAACCGCTGGCAGAGGTAAGAAGTATAGACCTATGAAGTAAAAATGATGAGAGGACATCTACCATTTGGTGAAAGAGAACTTCCCCTATAGTGAGCGTAGACAGAAGAGAGTATCTCTCTATATCCCAAGTGTGAGAACATCAAAATACAGTATTCTGCTTCAACAGTTTCAGAAAGTGTATTGCCTCATTGCATGCAACGTTCACAGTGACCACTTGATGTTTCTGAAGAAAAGTCAATATTCTCTGAATAATTTGTTTTAAGGATAGGAAACTGAGTGCAGTTTTCTAAGGATTCCATGCCAAGTGACTGACTTTTCTTAAAGTGTGGTAATTAAGGAGTATTCATCAGTTATCTGAAAGATGTCTATTACCCTGTTTCATCACAGTGCAAAGTCAATTATATAAAGTGATGCCATAAACCAAGAGAACCCCATTTTCAGGGCATTGTGGAGGTATTGGCCAGCTATTTTAAACTTCTATATTCCCTTGCAATGATGTGGAGTGTGGGCCTATCCTCAAGGGATTCTCCTCCTCCTCCCAACCCTCCATCTTCTTTCTTTTTTGCTGTGGTCACTGTCTTTTCACTAGTAGGTTATTTAACATGTACATTCCAAAGACAGGTTAATTGTGGACACATACAGTGTTTCTGTGAAGATTACTGTCTATGTGCTAGGGAAAGTAACAAAACTGAAAAATACTTTTTCTTTTACCTTTCTCTTTGCACAGTTTGCAAGAGAGCCACTGGCCGGCAACAAGGATGGCAGTGGAAAATGAGCTCATTAACTATCCAAAGGAGAGTCAGGAAGAGAAGTTGGGACCACTCCACTAGCTGGGTAATTTGATATTGTCGTTAGTGACCACAAATGCTTGCAATTTATCAAAATAGGCTTAAACGGGATGAAAGAGGAAGTTCATGATCTTGACTATATTAATTATATCAATAACCCAAAGATGCTTATTTTTTTTCTATTCTTTTGTAGGCACATAGCATAAATATAATTTATCTCTTCTTTATAATAATATCGGTTCAGGCTAGTATTTCCTGGAGTAGCTGCAAAGTTGATGGAATTTTAAAAATTAAAAATTGAAACTAGGTGTAATCTTTTAATTATAGATTATTTTAAAACAGAGTATTGAACTTGAGTCTTGGTAAAAAAAAAGCTTAGTATTTTTCCTTTATTATAATTTTGAATTGCTTTCCCTAGTCTTTCCTTGCTGTTTCAAATGGAATTTAATTTGCAAATATTTGATTCTATAAAAAAATAAAACAAATGTATGTCCTCTCATATATGTGTGTGTATAGTACATATATATTGACATATATGTACTGTATATAGTACATATGTATCATATATATATCATATATATAGTATTGGGAAGGATCACACAAAAACACCAAAAGATCTAGCTACCACAGTTATCTGATTCAATATAAATTTCAGCATGAATCCAATAGAAATTTTGTCCTGAATTAATGTTATAACATCTAGTTAAAAGATAATTTCCTTAAACTATTGTAGAAATGGCTCAACACTTGCTACCATTTTTTGGTTAAAATATTTCTGGGTAAAAACATGCTGAGATTTCAGTTCTCACAAGATTAGAAAAAGAAATGATGAAAACAACATTCTTGAGCTATTATTCTGACCTTAGGGTGTTGTACTGGAGTATCATTAGTGAAATTAAGTTTAAATTTGTTTTTTATCACATATAAAAAGCAAAGGAAATAAATAAGAAAGCCAGTGGTGTTATCGATCTACCTATCTCTGTATATCTGTCTTCAGTTATACAGATAAACACAATTTTTTTTCCCCTAGGAGTGAGATGAAATTAGAAAGATGTGGGAAACTATAAGAAATAATCCACCATATGGCAGGAGCTAGAGAGAAGACAAGTTCTCTCACCTTCAATGGTGAGATTGTATGTGTCAACAAACCCCCAACACATATGTTTTTTTTTTAATGTAACACCAGATATATACTTTTGAATATAGGAAATAACATTTCACTATAATTAAAATGGGAAATAGTCATTACCCATTTGGATTCATTCCAGTTTTCACAAGGACAAATTCCTAAACTGTCATTTTCTTTTCCCATTATAGATTCTGGCACTAGGGCAGGATATTAGGATTTTAATGCCTTAATATATTCTATGAAATATACTAGTGTACTTTACTATTTTGACCTTTTGGCACATCATATTTTGATTCGGATGGCCATTTCACTCTCTGCTCTCAAGCTCAGGGAGGCCATAAAAGAGTGAAATGAATGGATTGACTATAGCTAGTCACAATACAGAATACTGAAAAGGTCATTGTATCTCATCGACTGTGCTATTATTCATGGAATATACGGGACCTTAAATATTTGATATCATAGTCTCATGACACAGAAATCAAGAAAAAGGAACCAAGAATCACTTCTCATGGTAAAACTGCACCATAATTCAAGAAGAAAAATAGCAGAAGCCTAGTACAAGGGGAAAAAAATCTTTTGCACTTCTGCTCATCTCTCCCTTTTTGGTAAAACATATCTGTGAGCACATATTCTCAAAACAAAAAGAAGTCATAGAGGCAATCTCAAAATGTTAAGGAAACAGCTTGAAAATAACAGAACTCAGAAACAGATTTCTGGTAGTATTTTCCAAGAGTTTCTAGGTTATGTTTGCTTGTTTCCTAGAGAAAAGGTTAGAGGACTACAGTCCTGTAGAAACATAAGGGAAATAAGGTATTAGAATAAAAAGCCCTATAGAATATTTTCTGTAGTAGAAATTTCAAAACATGTTCCTTTTCACCCATATATAAGTGTCAGTAACCAGAGGACCCCCAAGTCCCTCCTTCACAGATAAGAAGTAAGTTCCCAGGTGGCCCATTAAGCAGCATGGCTTATAGAGCCATATTTATTGCTGCCAATATTTTGTTAGTTTACTTAAATAAAATCAACCATAAAAAAGATAAAACAAATGTGAATCAAGCTGAAGAGACACAAAGAGGCAATTCATCAAAGAAGAAACACAAATCAACAATGAAAATTTTTGACAAAAAGCTCAATCTCACTAGTAATTCTTTAAATGGAACTTAAATGACAATTTTATCCATTTTCAACTATCAGTTATTCAGGAGTAAAGGAAGATAATACCTGGTATTTGTGGGGAATGTGAAAAATGATATTCAGATTTTTCTGAATATCTGGTGTTTGTGGGAATGATAAAAATGATATTCAGATTTTTCTTAGGAATATATGTTGATAGATCCTACTCGAAATGCATTTTTTTAAAGATTTTATTTATCGATTTGACAGACAGAGATCACAAGTAGGCAGAGAGGCAGGTACAGAGAGAGAGGGGGAAGAAGGCTCCCTGCTGAGCAGAGAGCACGATGCGGGGCTCGATCCTAGGACTCTGAGATCATGACCTGAGCCAAAGCCAGAGGCTTAACCCACTGAGCCACCTAGATGCCCCTCAAAATGCATTTTTATTTAAATACATTTAAAATATGTATAGCTTTTATGCACCAGCAATGCAATTTCTGATTTTCATCCTTAGGAATAAATTGGATGTGTGTAATGACTTATCTTTAAGAATGTTAATCATCATAATATTACTAATAGTGAAAAATCTGAAGACAACAGGAGATTAAATAAATTACATTCTATTTACATAATTTAACTCAAGGACACCAGTAAGGGTTTTGGAAGATGTTCACGATATAGCTAAGTGGAAAAAAAAAGTAAGTAGCAACTGAGTATCTTGAGTATGTTCCCAATTTTCTAAAGTGGATGTGTATGCATGTACGTTATATTAAAAATCTATTTATAATTTCCACAATGGTTGAGTCTAAGTGATTACATGATGGCATAACGGGTGATTTTGTGTGCATGTGTGCATATGCAGGGAAAAAGTCCAGTACACTCAGCACTAAAATGTTAGCAGTGATTAATTCTGAGAGATAAAATTATAATTATGCATAATTTTTTAATTTATGTGTGCCTGTGCCTGCTTTTCTGAAATTCCTCAATATTTGATAATCTCTACATATTGATTCTTTGAAAACTGAGGAAAAAGCCATTTTATTTATTTATTTTTTTTATTAATTTTTTAAAATTTTTTATAAACATATAAAGTATTTTTATCCCCAGGGATACATGTCTGTGAATCGCCAGGTTTACACACTTCACAGCACTAACCATAGCACATAGCCATTTAAAAAAAATATTTTATTTATTCATTTGAGAGAGAGAGAGAACCCAAGCAGGGGGAGAGGTAGAGGGAGACAGAAACAGACTCCCCACTAAGTTGGGAGCCCAACAAGGGGCTCTATTCCAGAACCTGGAGATCATGACTTGAGCTGAAGGCAGATGCTTAGCCATCTGAACCACCCAGGCACCCACCAATTTTTTTTTCCCCTCTAAAGAGAAGAGCCAGGAGAAATTTATTCAAATTGTGATAAGAAATCACAAAGGAAGGAGGAGGGGCAAGATGTTGGAGAAGTAGGAGACCCTGTTTCAACCAGTCTCCTAAAGTGAGCTAATTATTTACCAGAACACTCTGAACACCCATGGAATCAGCCTGAGATGTAGGATTATACACTTCTGGATCTCTGTGGGGGCAGACGACACCAGTAGAGAGGTAAAGTGGAGTGGCAACCCTCGGACTGATATTGGAGGATAAACAGAAGGGGGAGGAAGCCACGAGAAGTGACCCATGGAGAGTAATACCCCAATACAAAGGTGCCCTGTGTTTGGGGACCAGCATTAGCTTAGAGTATGGTTAAAAGCACTCAAAAATTCTCCAGGGAATCCATCAGGTCCTGGGCTCTTGTTTTCTGGGAGGTTTTTGATCACTGCTTCAATCTTGTTACTAGATATTAGTCTATTCAGGTTGTCAATTTCTTACTGATTCAATTTTGGAAGTTTATACGTTTCCAGGAATGCATCCATTTCATCTAGGTTGTTTAACTTATTGGCATATAACTGTTGATAATAATTTCTGATGAATTCTACCAAGCATTCCAAGAAGAAATAATACCTATTCTCCTGAAGCTGTTTCAAAAAATAGAAACAGAAGGAAAACTTCCAGGCTCTTTTTACGAAGTCAGCATTATCCTGATCCCCAAACCAGGCAAAGACCCCACCAAAAAGGAGGATTTCAAACCAATATCCCTAATGAATATGGATGCCAAGATTCTCAACAAGATCCTAGCTAATAGGATCCAATAGTACATTAAAAAGATTATCCACCATGACCAGGTGGGATTTATCCATGGGATGCAAGGGTGGTTCAACATCCGCAAATCAATCAATGCAATAGAACAAATCAATAAGAGAAGAGAGAACCACATGGTCCTCTCAGTTGATGCAGAAAAAAACATTTGACAAGATACAGCATCTGTTCCTGATTAAAACGATTCAAAGTATAGGGATAGAGGGAACACTCCTCAACTTCATAAAATCTATCTATGAAAAACACACAGTGAATATCATCCTTAATGGGGAAAGCTGACAACCTTCCCTTTGAGATCAGGAACATGACAAGGATGTCCACTCTTGCCACTGTTGTTCAATATAGTACTAGAAGTCTTAGCAAGAGCAATCAGACAACAAAAAGAAACAAAAGGTATTCAAATTGGAAAAGAAGAAGTAAAACTCTCTCTCTTCACAGATGACATGATACTTTATATGGAAAATGCAAAAGACTCCACCCCTAAACTACTAGAACTCATACAGCAATTCAGTAATGTGGAAAATGCAAAAGACTCCACCCCTAAACTACTAGAACTCATACAGCAATTCAATGTACAGAAATCAGTTGCTTTCTATTACACTAACAATGAAAAAAATAGAAAGGGAAACTAGAGAATTGATTCCATTTACTATAGTACCAAGAACTATAAGATACCCGGGAATAAACCTAATCAAAGAGGTAAAGGATCTGTACTTGAGGAACTTCAGAACACTCATAAAAAGAATTGAAGAAGACATAAGAAGATGGAAGAGCATTCCATGCTCATGGATCAGAATAATAAACATTGTTAAAATGTCTATTCTTCCTTGAACAATCTATACTTTCAATGCCATCCCCATCAAAATTCCACCAGCATTTCTCAAAGAGCTGGGATGAACAATCCTAAAATTTGTATGGAATCCGAAGAGACCCTGAATTGCTAAGGAACTGTTGAAAAAGAAAAACAAAACTGGGGGCATCATGTTGCCTGATTTCAAGCTTTCCTACAAAAGCTGTGATCACCAAGACAGCATGGTACTGGCACAAAAACAGACACATAGATCAGTGGAACAGAGTATAGAGCCCAGATAGGGACCCTCAACTCTATGGTCAAATAATCTTTGACAAAGCAGGAAAAAATATACAGTGGAAAAAAGACAGTCTCTTCAATAAATGGTGCTGGGAAAATTGGACAGCTATGTGAAGAAGAATGAAACTTGACCATTCTCTTACACCATACACAAAGATAAACTCAAATGGATAAAAGACCTCAATGTGAGGCAGGAATCCATCAGAATCCTAGAGGAGAACATAGGCAGTAACCTCTTTGACATCGGCCACAGCAATTTCTTTCAAGATATGTCTCCAGGGTGCCTGGGTGGCTCAGTGGGTTAAGGCACTGCCTTCAGCTCAGGTCATGATCTCAGGGTCCTGGGATCGAGTCCTGCATCGGGCTCTCTGCTCAGCAGGGAGCCTGCTTCCCTCTCTCTCTCTCTGCCTGCCTCTCTGTCTACTGTGATCTCTCTCTGTCAAATAAATAAATAAAAATCTTAAAACAAACAAACAAACAAAAAAGATATGTCTCCAAAGGGAGAAGGGAGTTGAGGGAAATTGGGGGGGAGATGAACCATGAGAGACTATGGACTCTGAAAAACAACCTTAGGGTTTTGAAGGGGCAGGGGGTGGGAGGTTGGGGGAGCCAGGTGGTGGGTATTATGGAGGGCATGCATTGCATGGAGCACTGGGTGTGTTGTAAAACTATGAATTCTGTTACGCTGAAAAGAAATGAAATTAAGAAAAAAAAGACTGATAACAACAACAACAAAAAAGATATGTCTCCAAAGGCAAAGGAAACAAAAGTGAAAATGAACTTTAGGGACTTCATAAGATCAAAAGCTTCTGCACAGCAAAGGCAACAGTCAACAAAACAAAGAGGCACTCCACAGAATTGGAGAAGATATTCGCAAATGACACTACAGACAAAGGGCTGATATCCAAGATCTATAAAAAACTCCTCAAACTCAACACACACAAGACAGATAATCACTTCAAAAAATGGGCAGAAGACATGATCAGACCCTTCTCCAAAGAAGACATACAGATGGCTAACAGACACATGAGAAAATGTTCATCATCATAGCCATCAGAGAGATTCAAATCAAAACCACATTGAGATACCACCTTACACATTTAGAATGGCCAAAATTAACAAGACAGTAAACAGGTGTTGGAGAGCATGTGGAGAAAGGGGAACCCTCTTACACTGTTGGTGGGAATGCAACTTGGTGCAGCCACTTTAGAAAACAATGTGGAGATTCCTTAAGAAATTAAAAATAGAGCTTCCCTATGACCCTGCAATTGCACTATTGGTTATTTACCCCAAAGATACAGAGTAGTGAAAGAAGGGCCATCTCCACCCCAGTGTTCATAGCAGCAATGGCCACAGTTGCCAAACTGGAAAGAACCCTTCAACGGACGAATGGATAAAGAAGATATGGTCCATATATGCAATGGAGTATTATGCCTCCATCAGAAAGGATGGATACCCAACTTTTGTATCAACATGGATGGGACTGGAAGAGATTATGCTGAGTGAAATAAGTCAAGCAGAGAGAGTCAGTTATCATGTGGATTTGCTTATTTGTGGAGCATAAGGAATAACACAGAGGACATTGGGAGATGGAGAAGAGAGATGAATTGGGGGAAATCAGAGGGGGAGACAAACCATGAGAGACTGTGGACTCTAAGAAACAATCTGAGGGTTTTGGAGGGGAGAGGGGTGTGGTGTTGGGTGAACCTGGTGGTGGGTATTATGGAGGGCACATATTGTGTGGAGCACTGATATGTTGCATAAACAATGAATCTGGGAACACTGAAAATAAAATAAAAATTTTTAAAAAAGAAAAGAAATCACAAAGGATGATCAGAATTACAGTGATTCTTCAGAGAAGCTTCCAAATATTTCCTAAAAGAATGTCCTTGTTCTTCTCCTGAATGTCATGTTTCCATCCCAGACTACTTCCCTGGGGACAGGATGGAGAGACACAGATGAAAACCTTTTTTTTTAAAGGTGAGAGGGAGATGAATCATGAAAGACTCTGGACTCCGGAAGACAAACTGAGTTTCAGAAGGAAGGGTCATGGGGGATGAGTTAGCCTGGGGGTGGGTATTAAGGAGAGCATGGACTGCAAGAAGCACTGGGTTCTATATGCAAACAATGAATTATGGAACAATACAACACAAACTAATGATGTACTGTATGGTGACTAACATAACACAATAAAAAAATAAAAGTAAAGGTAAGAGGGAAAATTTGCTGGTGTTGTAAAGCTAAGATTGTTAAAATAGTTATTCCTTTAATTTTTTCTGAAGAGGGAGGGCTAGGAACCAGGAAGTGGCTTGAATGTGAGGGTTTAGTGTTTAGTAAATCAAGTGATTTATGTCTAATGGCATGAGTCTCCCTTCACACAACTGCATAAACATCACACTGAGCAGACCTTTCTTCCAAAAATAATCCTGTACCTTGCCAAGACTTTCTTGAAACTATCAGAAAATAAGCCTGCAACCCAGAAGTACGATTTATGTTCTATCACTGTCAGGAGAAAGTTAGCTACACATTCCTTGGGATTCTTTAGTTTGCAGCGCCTTAAAGGACATTGGCGTTTGGTTAGATAAAATCAGTTGAGGGGGGCACCTGGGTGGCTCAGTGGGTTAAGGCCTCTGCCTTCAGCTCAGGTCATGATCCCAGGGTCCTGGGATCGAGTCCTGCATCAGGCTCTCGGCTCAGCAGGGAGCCTGCTTCTCCATCTCTCTCTGCCTATTTGTGATCTCTGTCTGTCAAATAAATAACTAAATAAATCTTTAAAAAAAATCAGTTGTGGGGCTCTTATCAGTACATTTTCATCTACTACAAAGCCATGAAGTGGTAGGGGAAACATTCTAGTTCATAGATTCCTCTTCAAATTATAAAAACACCAGTCCTTTGGAATATGTAACCCTATCTTGGTTTTATTTTGTATAATACCATTACATAATCCAAACATTGAAAAGATCTCAGTCCGACTCATTTTCTTTTAAAAAAATATAACTGTATCAACTTATATTTTTTCTGTATTTTTTCCTTCTGTCATTTTTCCACAGCAAGCCTTCACAGAAGTTGTTCACAGTTAACCTCTGATCTGTATTTGAAATTGTATATAGGGTGCTCCAGGAAGGGGTGAGTATCTTAAAAGGCAGCAAGAAAGAGGAGAGATTTCTTTAGATTTTCATGTGGAAGAGGATTACGTATCCCTAGATCAGAAGAAATATACAACTTACTTTCTGACAATTCCCTCACACATTAGGCACTGGGGTCCCAGACATGGCAAAGATTTTTTTCCTGCTCTAGGAGGCACAGAAACCACAGAATCATCAAATTTGTGAGATGTGATATGGACTTAAGGCTTTTTAGAATACTTGCCCATCTTTGGGGCCGAGGGGGATAGGTATCCATAGAAGTGAGATTACTGAATCTTTTGTCAGCCTCACAGAATGGAAACTTTGAGTCGAATAGGACTTGCTTTAGAGGAAAAACAATGTGATAGTTCTCATATATCTGAATTGTAATGGCAAATACATACTGGCTACAGAAGTCTGGGTGACATACATAATCCTCCTTAATCAAATTTTGAGTGGAAATTATTATTTTGTTTTGTTTTTCTTTTTGCCTTACTACCTAACATTTTCCAAACAAAATGCTTTTCCATATCTAATTTCTTTGTATTTGCTGTATTTTTTTTTGGCTTTTTCCCACTCTCTGATGAACTCTTAAGTGCCATGTGAAATGTACATTTCCTTTGGGGCAATTTCTTGGCCCTTTTGAGTATAAACAAATGGTCACAGGGCTGAAGTATTTCCCTATGAAGCTGTATATGTTCATATCAGGACAGAGATCATCTTATAACCATTTTGTTTTGTGAGCACCTACTATGTGCCAGGCACCTACTACTATGTATCAGGCACTAGAGTGATGCCTAGGGGCACAGACCAATAAAGATACTTGATCTGGATTAAGATGTTACATAAGAGTTATGTATTAGAATAAGATACATCTGAAATGTCATCTAGATAAATACCCTCATTTTATAGATAAGAAAACTGAGTCACAGAAAACTTTATTACTCAAAGCAGTGAATTATTCCTTACATAGAGCACAAATTGTTGATTACAAGTTATTAGATCCTTGGGGCACCTGGGTGGCTCAGTGGGTTAAGTCTCTCCCTTTGGTTCAGGTCATGATCTCAGGGTCCTGGGATCAAGCTCTCTATGGGGCTCTCTGCTCAGCAGGGAGCCTGTTTCCCCCTCTCTCTCTCTGCCTGCCTCTCTGCCTACTTGTGATCTCTCTCTGTCAAATAAATAAAATCTTTTAAAAAAATTGTTAGATCCCACCCCTGGAGTTTCTGCTATAATGCATCTAGGGCCAGAGAATTTGCATTTGTAACATATTTCCAATGGAGCTGCTGCTGCTGACTAAGGACCACATGAAGGTAAACACCAGGCTCATGTCACAGTGGTGTTCATTCAATGGCACAGCTAGATGAGGATTCTGGTCTCCTGATGGTGCCACACCGAGGTGGTTTTCCTCCATTATCCATGCCAGCATAAGTGATAACAACAATGACCTGAACATTTACAAATATTAAAAAGATCATGAAAATCAATTGCTGGTTTTTAGAATTGCATTCAAGAAATGAAAAAAATCTAAGGCAAAAATGAAGGTAGAAAAGTTGTACTCCCTTCTTTTAAGGATATCCTTTGGATTGGGAAGGCTGACCAGTTTGCTTGTAAGGGGATTATAGACAGACCTCGTCCACTTCTCTCTCGCCATGTCCCTGCTGATATAAATTCAGCATCTTTTCCCTCAGATTTTCCATAAGCTTTTCAAAGCCCCCAACTTTCTGTCTCCTGACCTGCTGAAGAGTGAAGCTTACGTTTCTGACAGCATTTTGTCCATTTTCCTCCCATGCACAGGATTTAGGAAAGCTATCTGTTTACTTCCTCCTAGCTGGTGTTTCTGGGAAGAAACAGTCATCAGAAGGGAACACGTTTCTAACATTTAAAGACAACCAACACTGGTTTCATTTTCCGGGTACACCAGGACTGAATGCTAACATATGATTACTTCCTGCCAGGCTATACAGCTCAAGCTGGTATTTGATGGATCGAGGGAGTCAGAAAGCAATAATGTTTTAACACTTACATAAAACTACCTTTTGTTTAATAGGAATAAATAATGTTCCAATCATAATAATGCCAACTCTCTGCAAACAGAGCTGTAGCATCTAATGAGATGGGACCTCTGGACGTGAGGTGGATACAGCAGTATGAAGAATATAACAGAGCAGCAGGAAAAAATAGTTCTAATCCCATGTACTGAGAAAGGAAATTGCTGAAGAAAACACCATATAATTAAACTAATTTTTGTGTGAGTGTGATTCTTAGATTGATTGTGCTCTGAAATTAAGGACAGGTGATAGGAATTTTCAAAATAGAACTTCAGTAGAGTCATTCAGAGCGCCTGAAACTAAAGTAAAATAAAACACAATGGGCACCTGGGTGGCTCAGTGGGTTAAGCCTCTGCTTTCGGCTCAGGTCATGATCTCAAGGTCCTGGGACCAAGCCCCGCATCGGGCTGTCTGCTCAGTAGGGAGCCTGCTTCCCCCTCTCTCTCTGTCTGCCTCTCTGCCTACTTGTGAATTCTCCCTCCCTCTGTCAAATAATTAAATTTAAAAAAAAAAACCCACAATAATGCCAAAAAACTTAGAGAAAAGGAAAAAAGGAAAGAAATATATTAACTCCTGTCTCCATGTTTCTACGTTTTCTTTGGTCTCTTCACATGTCCTTCCATCTCTCAGATTATGCACAGGTGATTACAATTGCTTCCCTAGCACTGAGCACTCTGGCAAATGGTATATTCCCAATAAATATCTAGAAATTATATACTAAATATTGGTTATTCAGCTGAAATGACCTTCCTAGGCTACGTAGCTCACCCCTTTCTGCAGGCTTCCTTCCCGTCCAGGCTGGATGGGTCACCATGTGAGCTGGGTGAGCCCTTTACCTCCATCCGTAAGTAAGAAAACCTAATCTCAGGCCAGAAAAAAACACTCTGTATTCCTCAGAGATTTGGAATAAGAAAAACTGAGATAATAATATAAGCACTTTAAGATGTTCAAGCAGTGTGTGTGATTGATGACCGATTCAAGTATATGATTTCCTCTTTCTCCATCAAAGGTGGAGAAAGGATTCAGCGTTGCTTTCTAAATCATTGATCCATTCTTTTATTTGGCACAGGATATAATCACAGCAAGTTGGCCAGAGTTCACGAGTTGCTTGATCTGTGTAGATTTTAAAAATGCTTGAACATCAGCTCTTCCCCAGATTACTTCGGTCCAGCTAGTAACTGCAGGAATATCCCACTTTTACCAATATGGATGGAAACAGTGATGACTGTAAAAGCCATTTTTCCTCAGGTGACAAATGGTCATCAGGAGTCTGGAACTTCATCAAAAGAGCTGGGTGTCTGTTCCAGGGAGGGTTTTCTTTACTTTGCCCACTGGGTTGGCCCAACTGGTGTTCACGCTTCTTGAGGGGATCCTGCTTGAATCTGAGGATTGTGCAAAGCAAATCAGTACGTTTGCCAAAGACCATCTGACTTAGGTAGCTTAGCTCCCTGAGGAGACATTCGGAGGGCTCTTCTCTGAGAGAATTCTCTTTGCCATTTCTCATATACTTAACGGATCCCACAGTAATTTTTCTCCTCTCAAATTCACAGCCTGTTATTGTCTCATTGTCTTAAACCGAAAATAAACACAGCCGCTTTGGAGGCTGTCTATACAATATGGTCTCTCCCCGCAAGCCTCCCACAGAGCAGATGAGTGTTTATACGTGAGAGTTCACTTTTCCCCTGGGTGGTATGAATAACATTATCATGACTCTTGGATCTCTTCAATTTGATCACTAATTCTTTTTTTTTTCTTCCTGTTTCTTTATTCTTATGTATTGAGGTATAATTTTCATACAATAAAATACAGAGATAGGAAATATTCAGTTTGATGATTTTGACAGTTGTGTGTACCCTAAAGCACACACCCATAGAATGACTATACCAACCAAAATAGAATACTTCCGTCAGTATTCTGATGGAAAAAGGAAAAGCCCTCTGTACTCTTTCTTGGTTAATTTGCCTAATATTGGTCCCCGCCCCACCCCACCCCACCCCACTCCAACTCTCAGCCCAGAGGCAATGGACTTTCTGATCTCACCATAGATTAGTTTTGCCTGTTCTTGGTTCTTATAGAAACGGCTACTTTGTTTGAGTTGGGGTTTGTTGCTCAACAGAACATTTTCAGATTCGTCCCTGTTATGCGTAGAACTAGTTGTGTTCCATGTTTTTGCTTTGTAATATCGCATTCCGTGATTATACAGCTGCTCATCAGTTCGTGCACTTGTCAGTGGGCATTTGGGTTAATTACACCCTGGGACTATTATGAATAGTTCTTAATACAAGATTTTCTATACAAAACACACGGTTTCATTTCTGTTTTCCTCAAAGGTGAATTGCTGGCTCGTATAATAGCTGCTTATAAGAAGCTGCTGAGCACTTTTCAAGCGAGTGAATGATTCTGCATGCCATTAGCAATGAGAGTTGAGATTTTCTGCTTTTCCGTTTTGTTTTGTAATCATTGGAAGAGATCCTTCAAAGGACATGACCTCTGGTTGGCCTGCAAATGGAAGCCAGGCACTCAGAGGCTCCTCAACTCTCCTCTGCCCTTTCAATATACCTTTCATCCACCAAGACCACAGCTGAATCCATTTTCAAGGATAGCCCTGAGTCATGAGTTACTGAGATCCTCTGGGACCTCTACTTGACTCTGTCCAATTAAGGCCCCTATATAAACCCATGAGGCTCTGGCTGGCTGGTTGGCTGGCTGGCGTGTGGATCTACTCAGCTTGTGACCATGCAGAGCAAGTCCAGGTAAGTTCCCCGCTTCTTTTTTTTTTTTTTTTAAGATTTTGTTTATTTATTTGACAGACAGAGGTGACAAGTAGGCAGAGAGACAGGCAGAGAGAGAGGAAGGGAAGCAGGCTCCCCGTTGGCAGAGAGCCCGATGTGGGGCTCGATCCCAGGACCCTGAGATCATGACCTGAGCTGAAGGCAGAGGCTTTAAACCACTGAGCCACCCAGGCACCCCAAGTTCCCCGCTTCTTACACATGCTATACTGATCTGGAGTGGCCTGACTCTTTCTTGGGTCTTTCCTAGTGCCCCCTCCTAATGTCCCCTCCTCTCTCCCGAGGCTCTTCCTCCCTCCTTCCTTGTGTTGTCTCTCCTTGGCCTCTGTGTGCCGGGGTGGTTTGTGAACCAACATTCACATTTTAGCAGAAGTTTGGTATCGTCATTCTTTTTTTTTTTTTAATTTTTTTTATTTCATTTCTTTTCAGCATAACAGAACTCATAGTTTTACCAGACACCCAGTGCTCCATGCAGTGCGTGCCCTCCATAATACCCACCACCTGGCTCCCCCAACCTCCCAACCCCTGCCCCTTCAAAACCCTCAGGTGGTTTTTCAGAGTCCATAGACTCCCATGATTCATCTCCCCCCCAATTTCCCTCAACTCCCTTCTCCTCTCCATCTCCCCATGTCCTCCGTGTTATTTGTTATGCTCCGCAAATAAGTGAAACCATATGATAATTGACTCTCTCTGCTTGACTTATTTCACTCAGCATAATCTCTTCCAGTCCCATCCATGTTGCTACAAAAGTTGGGTATTCCTCCTTTCTGATGGAGGCATAATACTCCATAGTGTATATGGACCACATCTTCCTTATCCATTCGTCCGTTGAAGGGCATCTTGGTTCTTTCCACAGTTTGGCGACCGTGGCCATTGCTGCTATAAACATTGGGGTACAGATGGTCCTTCTTTTCACCACATCTGTATCTTTGGGGTAAATACCCAGTAGCGCAATTGCAGGGTCATAAGGAAGCTCTATTTTTAACTTCTTGAGGAATCTCCACACTGTTCTCCAGAGTGGCTGCACCAACTTGCATTCCCACCAACAGTGTAAGAGGGTTCCCCTTTCTCCACATCCTCTCCAACACCCATTGATTCCTGTCTTGCTGATTTGGGCCATTCTAACTGGTGTGAGGTGGTATCTCAATGTGGTTTTAATTTGAATCTCCCTGATGTCTAGTGATGATGAACATTTTTTCATGTGTCTGATAGCCATTTGTATGTCTTCATTGGAGAAGTGTCTGTTCATATCTTCTACCCATTTTTTTGATATGATTATCTGTCTTGTGTGTGTTGAGTTTGAGAAGTTCTTTATAGATCCTGGATATCAACCTTTTGTCTGTACTGTCATTTGCAAATATCTTCTCCCATTCCGTGAGTTGCCTCTTTGTTTTGTTGACTATCTCCTTTGCTGTGCAGAAGGTTTTGATCTTGATGAAGTCCCAAAAGTTCATTTTTACTTTTGTTTCCTTTGCTATTGGAGACATATCTTCAAAGAAGTTGCTGTGGCTAATATCAAAGAGGTTACTGCCTATGTTCTCCTCTAGGATTCTGATGGATTCCTGTCTCACATTGAGGTCCTTTGTCCATTTTGAGTTTATCTTTGTGTACAGTGTAAGAGAATGGTCGAGTTTCATTCTTCTACATATGGCTGTCCAGTTTTCCCAGCACCAGTTATTGAAGAGACTGTCTTTTTTCCACTGTATATTTTTTCCTGCTTTGTCAAGATTATTAGACCATAGAGTCAAGGGTCCCTATCTGGGCTCTCTACTCTGTTCCATTGGTCTATGTGTGTGTTTTGATGCCAGTACCATGCTGTCTTGGAGATCACAGCTTTGTCGTAAAGCTTGAAATCAGGTAATGAGATGCCACCAGTTTTATTTTGGTTTTTCAACATTTCCTTAACAATTTGGGGTTCTCTTCTGATTCCATACAAATTTTCGGATTATTTGCTCCAGTTCTTTGAAAAATACCAGTGGAATTTTGATGGGAATGGCATTAAAAGTATAGATTGCTCTAGGTAGTATAGACATTTTAACAATGTTTATTCTTCCGATCCAAGAGCATGGAATGGTCTTCCATCTTTTTATGTCTTCTTCAATTTCTTTCATGAGTGTTCTGTAGTTCCTGGAGTAGGGATCCTTTACCTCTTTGGTTAGGTTTATTCCCAGGTATCTTATGGTTCTTGGTGCTATAGTAAATGGAATCGATTCTCTAATTTCCCTTTCTGTATTTTCATTGTTAGTGTATAAAAAAGCCACTGATTTCTCTACATTGACTTTGTATCCTGCCACATTACTGAATTGCTGTATGAGTTCTAGTAGTTTGGGGGTGGAGTCTTTTGGGTTTTCCATATAAAGTATCATGTCATCTGCAAAAAGAGAGAGTTTGACTTCTTCCTTGCCAATTTGGATAACTTTTATTTCTCTTTGTTGTCTGATTGCTGTTGCTAGGACTTCTAATACTATGTTGAACAAGAGTGGTGACAGTGGGCATCCTTGTCGTGTTCCTGATCTCAACAGAAAGGCTGTAAGCTTCTTCTCATTGAGGATGATGTTTGCTGTGGGTCTTTCATAGATAGATTTTATGAAGGTCAGGAATGTTCCCTCTATCCCTATACTTTGAAGTGTTTTAATCAGGACCGGATGCCAGATTTTGTCAAATGCTTTTTCTGCATCAGTTGAGAGGACCATGTGGTTCTTCTCTCTTCTCTTATTGATTTGATCTATCACATTGATTGATTTGTGAATGTTGAACCACCCTTGTAAGCCAGGGATGAATCCCACCTGGTCATGTTGGATGATCTTTTTAATGTGCTGTTGGATCCTGTTTGCTAGGATCTTGTTGAGCATCTTAGCATCCATATTTATCAGTGATATTGGTCTGAAATTCTCCTTTTTGGTGTGGTCTTTGCCTGGTTTGGGGATCAGAGTAATGCTGGCTTCATAAAAAGAGTCTGGAAGTTTTCCTTCTTCTTCAATTTTTTGAAACAGCTTCAGGAGAATAAGTGTTATTTCTTCTTTAAAAGTTTGGTAGAATTCCCCAGGGAATCCACCAGTTCCTGGGCTCTTGTTTTTTGGGAGGTTTTTGATCACTGCTTCAATCTCGTTACTAGATATCAGTCTATTCAGCTTGTCAGTTTCTTCCTGGTTCAATTTTGGGAGTTTATATTTTTCCAGGAATGCATCCATTTCCTCTAGGTTGCTTAACTTATTGGCATATAACTGTTGATAATAGCTTCTGATGATTGTTTCTACTTCCTTGGTGTTAGTTGTGATCTCTCCCTTTTCATTCATAATTTTATTAATTTGAGCTTTCTCTCTTTTCTTGTGGATGAGTGTGGCCAATGGTTTATCGAGCTTATTGATTCTTTCAAAAAACCAGCTTCTAGTTTCATTGATACGTTCTCCTGTATCTCTAGTTTCTACCTCATTCATCTCTGCTCTAACCTTGATTATTTCCTTTCTTGTGCATGGAGTTGGTTTAATTTGTTGTTGATTCTCCAGTTCTTTAAGGTGTAGAGACAGCTATTGTATTCTGGATTTTTCAATTTTTTTGAGGGAGGCTTGGATGGCTATGTATTTCCCCCTTAGGACCGCCTTTGCTGTGTCCCATAGGTTTTGGACCGACGTGTCTTCATTCTCATTGGTTTCCATGAATTGTTTACGTTCTTCTTTGATCTCCTGGTTGATCCAAGCATTCTTAGGCAAGGTGGTCTTTAGCTTCCAGGTGTTTGAGTTCCTTCCAAACTTTTCCTTGTGGTTGAGCTCCAGTTTCAAAGCATTGTGATCTGAGAATATGCAGGGAATAATCTCAATCTTTTGGTATCGGCTGAGTCCTGATTTGTGACCCCGTATGTGGTCTATTCTGGAGAAGGTTCCATGTGCACTTGAGAAGAATGAGTATTCTGTTGTTTTAGGGTGGAAGGTTCTGTATGTATCTATGAGGTCCATCTGGTCCAATGTGTCATTCAATGCTTTTGTTTCTTTATTGATTTTCTGCATGGATGATCTGTCTATTACTGAGAGTGGCATGTTAAGATCTCCTACTATCAATGTATTCATATCAATATGACTCTTTATCTTGATTAATAGTTTTCTTATGTAATTGGCTGCTCCCATATTGGGGGCATAGATATTTACAATTGTTAGATCATCTTGGTGGATAATTCCTTTAAGAATGATGTAGTGTCCTTCTATATCTCTGACTACAGTCTTTAGTTTAACATCTAATTTATCTGATAGGAGAATCGCTACCCCGGCCTTCTTTTGAGGCCCATTGGCATGAAAGATGTTTCTCCATCCCTTCACTTTCAATCGGGGTGTATCCTTAGGTTCGAAATGGGTCTCCTGTAGACAACATATGGATGGGTCCTGTCGTTTTATCCAATCTGCAACCCTGTGTCGTTTTATGGGCGCATTTAGGCCATTCACATTGAGAGTGATTATTGATAGATACGTTTTTATTGACATCGTGTTACCTTTGAAGTCTTTCTTTCCATAGATTGTCTCTATATTTCTGTACAATGATATTCCTGGGATTTTTCCTCTTTTATAGAAGCCCCCTTAATATTTCCTGCAGTGTCGGCTTGGTGGTCACAAACTCTTTTAAGCCTTGCTGGTCTTGGAAACTCTTTATCTCTCCATCCATTTTGAATGTCAGTCTTGCTGGATAAAGTATTCTTGGCTGCATCTTTTTCTCATTTAGTGCCTTGAACATATCTTGCCAGCCCTTTCTGGCTTGCCAGGTTGCTGTGGACAGGTCTGACGTTATTCTGATGGGCTTTCCTCTGTACGTAAGGAGCTTCTTTGTCCTAGCTGCCTTCAAGAGAGTTTGTCTAGAATTACAATTCCTCATTCTTACTATAAGGTGTCTCGAGGTGTTTCGAGAATCTAAAGTCTGGGGGGGGGGGGGCGTTCTGCCTCTAGTACATGAATGCTGTTTCCATTTGCGATATTTGGAAAATTTTCATGAAGAACGTGTTCGACAATATGTTCTAGACTTCTTTCTTTCTCCTCCCCTTTAGGTATTCCAATAATTCTGACGTTGGAACATTTCATGGCATCATTTATTTCCCTGATTCTGTTTTTGTGGCTTCTAAGCTGTTTGTTCCAGGCTTCCTCCTGACCCTTTCTCTCTATCTGTTTGTCCTCCAGATCACTAATTCTATCATCTGTCTCAGTTACCCTAGCTTTTAGAGAATTTAGATTAGATTGGAACTCATTGAGATCCTTGTGAACATCATCCCTGGTGGCTTTCAGTTCTGCCCTAATATTGTGCACATCATCCCTGGTGGCTTTCAGTTCTGCCCTAATCAATTCTGTTTGGTCATCCATGGCTTTCTCCAACCTAGCTATTGCCTGGATAATTGTTAGCCTGAATTCCCTTTCCGACATAATGTCTATGTCAGTAGCCATTAGCTCTGTTGCAGAGGGCCCATCCTCTGAATTTTTCTTCTTCTGGGCATTCCTCCTCCTAGTCATTTTGGTGAGAGATGGCTGAATGGTTGTAGCTGGATGTATCAACCTTGGTGCAGTGAAGGTGCACCCTGGAATGCTTCTGAGCAATCAAGAGTCCCCACCCAAATGAAAGAAAAAAAAGAGAGAAAGCAGAAAAAAAGAGAGAGAGAGAGACAGGAAAAAGAAAGAAGTATAAAAGAGAAGGCTCAACCCAAATGGGACCCAAGGTAAGGTTTGTGAAGTATACCAACAAAACCAAACAAAAAAGACTGATAAAAGTATGACAAGAGAAGAAAAAAATATATACATATATATGTAGAAGCCAAACAAAGAAATAGACAAACAAAAAAAAGAACCTCGTCATAAAGAACCCTAAGTATAAGATTTATATACTACCAGGACAAACACAAATATACAAAAATACTGGTAGGAGAAAAAGATGGGAGAGTGGTTGTAAATTCTCAGTGTGTGCGAGGAAGTTATTTCTTTTCTTCCTGGATGTATCTTGATCTTTTTTTAAAGGATGCAACTTTCTTAAGATAACAGGGGATTAAAAATTGTTTTACCTGTAGGGGTAGCATTGATTGGGGAAAGGGGAACTCTATATGAATATTAGCAAATAAAAGTAAAGAAAAGAATGATCTAGACTAAACTAAAGTGAAATTTTAAAAAAATTAAAAAATAGAAAAGCAAAAGAAAAACATGGGTATATGCATCAAAAAGTCCAGGTTAGAAGGTTATTATGGAATTTGATGTACTGGAAATCTCACTGTGATGGTAAATAGGCTAAAAAAATCTATATATATATATATAAATATAAAAGATTAAAAAAATAAAAAAATGAACCGGATTAGTGGGAATGAATTAAAAATTAAACGTTGTATCTATGAAGTAGTACTGATTGTTGTCTTCTTGGCTGGTTGGCTTTCTGGGGGAGGGGCCTGCCGCGTGGGTTTTCAGGCGGTGTTTCCTGAGTTAAGTCCTCCCGCCCCCCTCCAGGGGGTGGGCTCTGAGGAAACCGGGCCTTTAGGCTTTTGTTCTCTGGAGGTTTTTATGTCTGTTCATTTGTTTTCTCTCCCCTTGGCAGCTCCCGAGGGTTTTTGGAGGTTTAGAGGAAAGCAAACTGCACCCAGACCTCCCTCCCAGAGAGAAGCCCCAGTCTGTTCCCCTCTGGGTGCTGCAGAGCAGGTTCCCAGCTGCAATCTCTGAGGACACCTGTGTGTCCTGCTTGTACTCAAAACCACAAGCGGCAGCTGTCTGGGCAGCTCCAGACCCCCAGAGAGGTTCCAAGCAGTGATCGCACACTGAGATTTTCCCGCTGGCCCCAGCTGGGAGCGCTCAGACTTTCCGGGTCCGAGGCTCGTGGGGGCGCCAGCCTGGTGCTCTCTCTCAGGGGAGGGGGTGGGGCGTGTCTCAGGCTCTGCTAGCGCAGCGTGGCACATGTGTGGGGACTGCAAAAAAAAAACTGTTTCTGCCCCATGAGGGTCCCAGCCCCTGCGGCATGCCAAGCGCCCTTAGGAGGTCTCCTCGAGGCTCAGGGACCAAGACCTGGTTTCTCCACTGGACTCTCTCTGGCTCAGCGCCAGGGGTGTCTGTCCTCCGTGGGGGACTTAAGCCCCTGTCCCTAACCTTTCCAATTCCCACAATTTCCCCCTGTGATCCTTTGCTCTTTTTGAGTGCTTTCTATCAGACTTCAAGTTAATGCTGGTCCCCAGTCGTAGGGGAGTCTCGTATTGGGGTATTACTTTCCAATGGGTCTCCTCTGGTGGCTCCCTCCCCCTTTTGTTTATCTTCCGATACCAGTCCGGTGTTCCCGCTCGGCTTTACCTGCCCACTGGCATCTTCTGCCCCCGCAGAGATCCTGACGTGTAGAATTCTGATATCAGGCTGATTTCATGGGTGATCGGAGTTCCTTGGTAGGTAATCAGCTCACTTTCGGGGACAGGTTGAACCGGCGCCTCCTCCTAGTTCCCCGCCACCTTGGACTATTATCTGGTATGTTCATTCTTTTTTGATTATAGCCATTGTAACTGTCTGAAGTTGTATTTTTTTTTTAAAGATTTTGCTTATCTATTTGACAGAGATCACAAGTAGGCAGAGAGTCAGGCAGAGAGAGAGAGGAGGATGCAGGCTCCCTGCTGAGCAGAGAGCCCAATTCGGTGCTGGGGTCATGACCTGAGCTAAAGGTAGACCCTTAACTGAGCCACCAATGTGCCCCATCTTTCCTGTGGTTACTATTTCGCGCTTACCTACAGGCGATTTTCCCAGCCTAGGGTCACAAAGATCCTTTGTCATGTGGAAGGTTTGTGGTTCTAGTTTTTATGTTTTGATCTATGATCTATCAAAAATTGCATTTCTTTGAGTTGAAGTTACATTTCAGGTCCATTTATCCATATGAATATTTCATTATTGTAGAACTATTTGTCAAAAAGACTATTCTGTCCCTACTGAACTACTTTGGTACTTTGGTTGGAATTATTAATTAATTAATATTATTGGACCTGAACTATCTGAACTTTCTGTCTTCAGTTCTATCATCCTTCTGTTGTCTCTTGGTTAGTCTAATTTATGCTGATATAGCACTGATTCGATTATTGTAGCTCTAGTGTAAGTCATGAAATTGGGTATTGAATATCCTCCAAATCTGTTCTTTTACAATATTGTGTTGGCTAATGAAGAATTTTATTAAGAATTGCATTGAGTCTAAAGATGATTTTGAGGAGAATGAACATTCTGATGATACTGAGTCTTCTGATGATACTGAGTCTTCTAAAGATATGAAGTGATCCATCTATGTAAGACTTTATTTTCTTGTAGCAACATTTTGCAGTTTTCAGTGTGGAGGTCATAAAAATTTTTATTATATTCCAGGTGTTTCATGTTTGATTATATTACAAACTCTTACTTCCAGTTGTATGTAGCCAATATATAGAAATATAATTTTATTAAATATTACCTTTATGTCCAGTTTATTGGTGAAATTTCTGTATTAATGTCAGGAGATGTTTTTGTAATTAATTTTCATAATGTTTTGCATGTTTGCACCAATTTAATTGAAGCATAAAAACAATCTTATTTCTTCTAGATCTTCATGAAATGTATTTCTTATTGCACCGACTAAGACCTGCAGTGCAAACTTAAATAGAAATAGTCTCCTTGTCTTGTTCTCAGTTGTCAAGGAAAAGCTGTTGGTTGTTTCACCGTTAACTATGGTATTACTTGTGTCTTTTTAAGTACACCTTATGAGGTTAAAGAAATTCTTTAGATGGCTGAAAGTATTTATCATGAATAGCAGTTGAATTTGGCCAAATGTCTCTTTTCTCCATCACTCTGAAAAGCATATTCTTTTAGCATATCCTTTTAGTGTGGTGTTTTTACAGTGATTAATTTTTTAAAAAGATTTTATTTTTTTTAAGATTTGTTGGAGAGTGGGGGAGAGGGGGAAAGGGAGAGAAGGAATCTCAAGTAGACTCCCCACTGAGAATGGAACCTGCCGCTCGATCCCATCCATGATCTTGAGATCATGACCTGCACTGAAATCAAGTCAGATGCTTAACTAACTGAGCCACACAGGCACCCCAAGATTTTATTTTCAAGTACTCTCCACACCTAACATGGGGCAGAAACCTGGTACCCAAAGATCAAGAGTTGATGCTTACCGACTAAACCAGCCAGATGCCCCTACATTGATTAATTTTCAAATGTTTATCCAAATAAGCATTTCTGTGCTCTTACTGATCATGATGTATAAACTTTTTAATAATTCCTGGATTGTATTTTCTATTTAATGAGGGATATTTATCTACAATTTTTTTTTCTAATGGTATTAGAAGTATTCTTAGCTTATTAACAAGTCAGGAGCTATATCCTCAATCTCTTGTTTCTGAATTTGTGTAATGTTAGTATTCTTTCTCACTTTTATTTTCTAAAATTAACCAGTGAAGACCTCTGAGGCTTTCTTTACTACAAATTTAATTTTTTTGATAGATAAAGTGATAAGCTTTTTTTTTTAAGGTATTCATTTTATTTAAATTGTCAAATTTATTGGCAAGAAAAGAGTATGTAGATAAACATATACTTAATATCTGTAGTATTTTGTGTGATACTCTGTCATTCTTGATACACTTTTTTACTGATAAGTTTCATTAGGGGGGTTTTCAATGTTAATTAGTACAAAAAGCCAGTTTTTACTTTGTTGATTATCTATTGCTTATATATTTTCTATTTCAATTATTTCTACTCCATTTTCTATTATGATTTTTAATTTGCCATTTAGTTCCATTTTTTTTCCACCTTTTTTAAATACATGCTCTTAAAGGTAAAAATGTCATTCCGGGAGGTGATTTAGCTACCATATACAAACTTTGATATTTTCATTCATTCCAAAATATATCTTAATTTTTGTGGGGATTTTTTGTGATTTATGTGTTATTTTTAAGTGTTTTTGGCCAATATCCAATTATTTGGGAATTTTCCTGGTAACTTTATTATTGACTTCAAATTTTATTTTCTAGTCACTGGAGAATTACCTCTGTAAGAACATGATTCTTTGAAAAATATTAAGACTTCTTAATGGTATAGGATATCACTGTTAAGGTTCCACGTGCACTGAAGGTCTACTCTGAAGTTACTGGATATGGTCTTCTATGAATATCAGCTAGATCTAACTGTTGACAGCACTGTTTAAATTCTATCTTTACTTTTTTGTGTGTCTACTTGTTTGATCAAGTACTCAAAGTAATGTTAAAATTTCCAAGTAAAACTGTATGTTCACTTATCTCTTTAGCTTTATTAATTTTGCTTTATTGATTCTAAAGCTCTAATTGATGCATCAACAGTTATGATTTTTATGTCTTCTTGATGAATATTCTCCTTTACCATTACAGGAATGTTCTTTATTATGTCTGGTAGTATTTTTTTTTTTTTTTATCTTGACTCATTAGGCTTAGTAGCAGCATTGTTAATATTTTTTTTATCCTATTTTCATATGTTTTCATATTTCAAGTGTGCTTATTACAAACCTCATAAAATTATTTCTTTTTATTCAGTCATTTGACTTTTTTTTTTTTTTTTTAAAGATTTTATTTATTTATTTCACAGACAGAGATCACAAGTAGGCAGAGAGGCAGGCAGAAAGAGAGGAGAAAACAGGCTCTTTGTGAAGCAGAGCTCGATGTGGGGCTCGATCCCAGGACTCTGGGATCATGACCTGAGCCTAAGGCAGAGGCTTTAACCCACTGAGCTACCCAGGTCCCCTAGTCATTTGACTTTTATTTTTTTATTTTATTTTTTTTAATTTTTTTTAAACACTTTATTTATTTTTTAATTTGAGAGAGAGAGAGAGAGAGAGAGAGCATGAGAGGTGAGAAGGTCAGAGGGAGAAGCAGACTCCCGGTGGAGCTGGGAGCCAGATGTGGGACTCGATCCTGCAACTCTAGGATTGTGACCTGAGTCGAAGGCAGTCTCTCAACCAACTGAGCCACCCAGGCGCCCCTCATTTGACTTTTAATAGTGATTAGTGCCTTAATATTTAATAGCCTTTGACACCATTACATTTTGGTCTACTATCTTAATATGTGTTTTGTATTTGTCTCATCTGTTGTTTCCCTGTGAGCCATTTCCTTTCACCTTGTTTTAATGAAATTTTTTTAATGAAATTTTCTTATTCCATTAACCCATCTATGGTATAAATGTTTTAGCCATTTATACTTCTGTTGCCCTATATGGTATACTTACAAATAACATATGTTTTTTGTTAATGGCTTTTAAAATAAAAAGTTGAGTGTAGATGTATGTATATCTCTATGAATACATAACTATGTATCCACTAATGTATTTAGCTCTCTAGAAAGAATGAGAGAAGTGTTTTCTATTTACCAGGTAAATACTAATGTTTCTCCCTATTTCCTGCAGATTCAAACTTCCATCTGTTAGTACTTTCTCTGGGGCCTAGAGATCTTCTCTTAAAGTTTCTTACAGTATAGGTCCACTAGAGACCAATCTGGCAGATGGCATCTTTCTGAATATTTTCATTTTTGAAAGATGTTTTTATTGGATATGAATGATTTTTCTAACCCAGAATTCTCTGTCTTAGACATGTAACTTATTTTTCTTATGTGCCCCACTACTTCTGAAGAGGAGTCAATGATCATTCCTATTTTTGGTAAATTCTCAGCCATTAGCTCTCAAATATTGCTAGTGCACCAAATATACATATATTAGGCACTTTGATATTGTCCCACTGATTTCTGATACACTCTTATTCTTTTTATTTGTTTGGTTAATTTCTATTGACCTACCCTTGAATTCATTAATTCTTCTTCTCCGTCCCATGTGTTTTAAATGGCTCTTGATCTTGGGGTGGAAGTTGAAGCTTTACATTGGTGTAGAGCTTACTTAATGTTTAAAAAAAAAAAAAAGTTAAGTTAAAAGGGGTACCTCGGTGTCTCGTTGGTTATGTGTCCAACTCCTGACTTTGGCCCAGGTCATGATCTCAGGGTTGTGAGATCGAGCCCTGTGTTGGCCTCTGAACTGCTAAACATGGGCCTGCTTGGGATTCTCTCCCTCCTTCTCCCTCTGCCTCTTTGTCCTCTTTCTTGCTCTTACGCTCTCATGCTCGTACTCTATCAAGTAAACAAAAATAATAAGTTAAAAAAAAAACACATTGAAGGATTTTTAAATTTCAGATGTGTTCTCTATTTATAGCACTTTAACCCCCCCCAAGCTTTACTGAGATATAATTGACATAACAATGTGTAAATTTAAGGTGTACAAAATGATGCTTTGATATACCTAGATACTGTGTACTGATTGCTACAATAAGGTTAGTTAACCCATTCATCATCTCCCATAATTATAGCTGTATGTTGAAACATTTATATCTACTCTTTTAGCAGCTTTCAGATATATAATACAATATTGTTAACTGAGGTCACCATGCTTTATATTAGAGCTCTAGAACTTAATCATCATAAAACTGGGGATTGATTCTCTTTGATCAACCTTTTCCCACTTCTCCAGCCACCAAGCCCTTGAAAACTGCCACTCTACCTCCATTTCTGTAGGTTTGGATTTTTGAGATTCCACATAAAAGATGATAAAATATTTGTTTTTCTCTGGCTTATTTCACTTAACATAATGCCTTCAGGGTCTCTGTACATTGTCATAAATGTCAGGATTTTCTTTTTTTTGCATGGCTGTATAATATTCCATCACATGCCTTTTACCATAATTTCTTTATTCATCCATTGATGGATGCTTAGGTTGTTTTCATGTTTTGGCTATTTTGAATAATGCTCCAGTGAACATGGAGGTAGAGCTAGCTCTTCAATATCTTTGATTTCATTTCCTTGGTATATATCTATCCAGAAATAGAGTATATGGTAGATCTAGGTTTAATATTTTTTTAAAGACTTTATTTATTTGACAGAGAGAGAGGAAGAGAGAGAATACAAACAGAGGGAGTGGGAGAGGGAGAAGCAGGCTTCCCGCTCATCAGGGAGCCTAATGTGTGGCTTCATCCCAGGACCCTGGGATCATTACCTGAGCTGAAGGCAGCCACTTAATGACTGAGCCACCCAGGCACCCCTAGGTCTAATTTTTTGAGGAACTTCTATAGTATAGTGGCTGCACTAGTTTATATTCTCATTAACTATGCACAGGGATTCCCATCTATCCACATCCTTGTAAACACTGGCTATCTTTTGTCTGTTTGATAATAGCCATTCTAACATGTTGCATGATATCTCATTGTGATTCTTGACTTGCATTTCCCTGACCAGTGATGCTGGCATCTTTTCATGTACTTGTTAGCCATTTATATGCCATCTTTGGAAAAATGTCTACTCAGGTCCTCTGCCTACTTTAAAGTCACATATGTTGTTGAGTTGTAGGTGTTCCTTATGTATTTTGGTTATTAATCTCCTCTCTGATATGTGGTTTGCAAATATGTACAGCATTTGTTTTTTTAATAGTTTCCATTTCTTTTGTGACCTTTCCCACTTATTCACACATTGTCCACCTTTCCTAAAAGTCTTTTAAAAACTAATTGTCCTTAAAAAATTCTCACTTGAGGGGCACCTGGGTGGCTCAGTGGGTTAAAGCCTCTGCCTTCAGCTCAGGTCATGATCCCGGGGTCCTGGGATCGAGCCCAAGGTCCGGCTCTCTGCTCAGCGGGGAGCCTGCTTCCCCCTCTCTCTCTCTGCTTGCCTCTCTGTCTACTGTGATCTCTCTCTCTGTCAAATAAATAAATAAATAAAATCTTTCAAAAAAAAATTCTCACCTGATAATCCAGTAGCTGAGTCAACTTTTTTTTTTTTTTAAGATTTTATTTATTCACTTGACAGAGATCACAAGTAAGCAGAGAGGCAGGCAGAGAGAGAGGGGGAAGCAGGCTCCCCGCTGAGCAGAGAGCCCGATGCGGGGCTCGATCCCAGAATCCTGGGATCATGACCTGAGCCAAAGGCAGAGGCTTTAACCCACTGAGCCACCCAGGTGCCCCTGAGTCAACTTTTTTTTCAATACTTGTTTTAACTGTTTATTTTCTGTAAAATAGAGTTCGACTGAAGTAAACGATATATCCAGAAAAGTTCAGGTCTCTTTTGGCAGACCACTAGTGTTAATTAAACTAGTGACAGAGCCTGTGGCAGCTTTACATTGTATCAATGCTTCAAATATATTAAGGGTGGGACTAGAACTTTCCATTTAGCAATGCTATGGATATGAGCGGGAAGAAGGGAAATCACACTTCATTTTAGAACATTGTTGAGAGGTTTTCAGTTTCTGGGGAATTCTGATTTCTCCCAAGTCCTGTCCTTGGCTTTTGCCCCCAGCAGATATTCCCCCTTGTTGATTTTCCCCCATTCTTTGCCCGATGGCTGCAGTGTTTTGCATGAAGACCTAGAGTATCACAGATTTCTTTCAGCTCTCCTGCTCCCCAGCATTTTACCTCTGTGTACTCACTGAAAACCCCAATCAAATTGTTGGATGGATAGGACTTACTCTGTGACTGGCATCCCTCAAGAGTCTAACTGGCCACACCAGCCAATCACAGCTGCTTTTACATTGCTTCCCTTAGGATGGTTTCATTTTCCTCCTATTATTCCTCCAGTTATAAAATCCATGGGTGGTCTCTTTTCCTAGTAAAGACCTGGGACTTTCTGGAATTTACTTCATTTAAGTCCCTATAGTCTCATGTTTCTAATGGACTCACAAATCTGTGGGGTTTGTGCTTATCTAGCTTGTAGTATCTTTTCTGATTCTTGTTTCATCCTATAGGTAGACAGAAGTCTGATGTGTGGCTCTTGTTTACGACCTACCTTAGTAGGTCGTAAATTGTTTCTCATTTTATCAATTGACTTTGGTTGTATTTACTTGGATGAATAAGCCTATCTATCTCATAAGGATATTTTACAAAACTGGGAATAGACTTTACTAACCCAATTGTACATATACTGCATAATAAACAGTCAAGACTAGATATAAACATTGTAAATGAAAAATCTTCGTGAATATCTTTAAAAATTGAGAGGTTTTGCATATCTGTGGACTAGGTGTCTGTTTGTATCACAGACTAAATTTTGAATACCAGCCAGTATTCTGTAATTCAGTGCCAACCTTCAACTTCAACACTGACACTGTGTTGTCAGGGTGTCCATCTCCACACTGCTCTGGGGCTTCTTATGAAGTCCTTTCAAGTCCCTTCTACCTCCTAATTCCTATGAGGTTAGAAGTAGGAGGACATGGTCATTCTTTGCTGCTGGGAGGTAGAATGAAGTCACAGCAATGGCAGGTGTTTTTGCCCAAGATGGCATAGTAGTCAATCAAAACCAGAGAAAGGAAGAAACCACCAGAGGGCAACTAGCTTGTCCTTGTCCTGTCTTGGTCAGTCAACACCTAACTCCTACAAGACAAAATTGTCTATCCAGTTTCTTAAAGGTCTCTCGAGGCAGTGATGACCTGCTATGGTATTTAATAACCTTTATATCAAAGACCTCAGTTATGTTTCACTAAATGCTGACAGTCTTTTTATGGCCTCAAGACCAAGCATAGGGAACAGACAAACTGAGGTACATTGTTGGGGCACCTGGGTGACTCAGTTGGTTAAGTGTCTGCCTTTGGCTCAGGTCATGATCCTGTGGTTCTGGGATCAAGAGCCATGTTGAGCTCCCTGCTCAGTGGGGAGCCTGCTTCTCTGCTGCTCTCTCTGCTTGTTCTTTCTGTCAAATCAATAAATAAAATCTCTTTAAAAAAAAAAAACCAAAAAACCTAAAACCTGAAGTATGCTGTCCGTTTCATAGATACTATCGTACCTAGAGGCAGTAATGATGCACCTAAGCGATCCTTTCACTTATGCTCAAATTTCCCTAAATTTAGAATTGATGTTTATCTGAAATAATCCTTGTACAAACTGCACATATGCCACTCTTAGGAGAAATATCTACTATTAATCATTTTGCTAGTGTTTATTATCTCACTTAATTTTCACTAAAACCACATATATGAAAATACATAAATGAAATGGTTTCATACATATATATGAAAACCATAGGCATGTGAAATTAGATCTATATCTGATTTTATATATGTTAGTGTATAAAGCCAGATAATTTTCACATATTCTATAAGATGGAAGCAGAGCTTTAATTAGTCTTGTCCTCATACCTAGTGTGTGGCAGAACTAGTGGGTGGATCCATATTTGTTTGATTCCATTGCCTTTGTTATTTACTCTGTAATCCCTTTCTACTCCTTCTGCAGTAAGTTTTCAAACCAAATGTGGGAATAATAAACCAAATATGGGCTTCTTTTAAATCACAGGCATCCCTGATGAACTTAGAACTTGATTTGATGATCTGTTTGATCTACATACTTTTTTTTTTAAAGGTTTTATTTATTTATTTGACAGACAGATCACAAGCAGGCAGAGAGGCAGGCAGAGAGAGAGGGAGGAAGCAGGCTCCCTGCTGAGCAGAGAGCCCGATGCAGGGCTCAATCCCAGGACCCTGGGATCATGACCTGAGCTGAAGGCAGAGGCTTAACCCACTGAGC